>SKCR01015792.1:0-191226 GCA_019454045.1 Zanthoxylum bungeanum
ATGGGCATCTGTCATCCATAGTCCTGAACTGCGTATGCACACGGTATCTGAATCCGTCAATTCCATAGCTGTGTCAAGTTACATATTGATGTGAGTTTTTCCCCCATGCCTCGAAAACATAAAATCATGCTTTTGTAATCATCACTTTTGTAATTTTTTTTTCAAAACATTCTT
Source organism: Zanthoxylum bungeanum (assembly GCA_019454045.1). Classification (NCBI taxonomy): domain Eukaryota; kingdom Viridiplantae; phylum Streptophyta; class Magnoliopsida; order Sapindales; family Rutaceae; genus Zanthoxylum; species Zanthoxylum bungeanum. The sequence goes on from SKCR01015792.1 coordinate 175, forward strand.
AATCAAATCATATTTGAAAGTAAACTTGGCTAACGCCCTAAATACAAAAAAATAAGTCTGATATGAAAATTAACATAATGAAAATCAACTTAAGGGAAAAGTGTCCACTCATTGATTTGGAGTCCCACTAACGTTACTTCACTTCATTGAAGGAGTTTGTGGTTACTGCGATGACCCTTAATGGTAACTTAATTAGAATACGAATCGTGGAATACATTTCAAAAATATTGTCGATATATGATATTCTAGGTTTGTGATATGATAAATTATGTGTATATGAGATTATACGAAACTTTTGGGTGGTCTCTAATATCATTAGTTGAAACTGAAGTAACTAAAAATTAATCCTGAAAAATGGTCACGCATCGCGATGCTCACACTGGTAGGGTTGAGACAGAAGGGTTTCCTATATCGCGTCGCGATGCCAAGCTTTACGAGTCGCGACACTCACTCGAGCAGGCTGAGACAAAGAATTTCCTCTGTTACGTGTCACGACGCTAGTCCTTGGGCATCGTGATGCTCATAATACAGAATCGAATTAAGGCAATCTGAAGGTTTTTTTGTTTTTTTTTGTTTTTTTTCTCTCTCTAATCTGGATGTGTTGAAGAGAGCAATGATGAGCTGAATTTATAGACCTGAAAAAGGGTGAGTAATAATTACACTAGTACTTGCCAAATGATAATTATCAGAGGAATAATAAAATATATCGTGAAAGTCAAAAAGTATGGATCTTGTCGGCGAAAATAAAAGAAATCAAAATAAAGCAAATCACAATTATTATGTAAAGACAATAATATGTACATGTAGTAACCACTTGAACGACCTTTATGGGTCAGGGACAAGCTTCTCATCAATTTTCTTATAAATTGGCAAACATGGTCTTTTAAAGTCAGATTCCCCGAGATTCAATTGTTGTCTTTCTCTTCAAAACTATGTATGTAAATTGCGAATTGCGTGATAGACATATCCATATGGATGCGTCTCAAGAGTCAATGATATAGCATATAAAGACTCCTTACTCATGTCATCTCTAATGAATTTTATTTTATCATCGCGATTATCAGAAACCATCCTAAAGAACGAAAACGAGTATTGCATGTACATCGTGCACATTTATAACAAACACATAATCGTTTAGCTCTTCTTTTCTTAGCATATGTGCTTTTTCCTAAACCAGGCGGAAATGAAATGAAAGAGTCGGATGACTCAACTGCCAAGCGAACTCATGCTTCAATTATCCAACGAATATCACTAGGAATACCTTTGATCATCAGAAGTCTCATTCTTTCAATGTGTGCTTTGTAGATTTTCATCAGAGAGTTTTGAGGGAGAGAAGAAAAATGCTTGTGAAGTTTTGCAAGAACGTTTTCCATCATGTCTGTGACTTTTCCTAGAATAATTAAACATACAAAAATAAAACACATAAAATCTCAATATATACACAAATTGCATGGGTTGCCTCCCTACTAGCATTAAGTTTAACGTCGTCAGCTAGACATGACTGCTCAAATGTTAGGCTAGATCGGCAAGTGTGAGACTCTATTTTTTGACGCTTGATGGATTCTCCTCAGTAGTCCTTGACACGATGGCTGTTGACTTTGAATGTATCATTGGAGTTCAGGTTAGCTCAACGGCTCCGTAGGGTAACACTTGGGTGATCACAAATGGACCTGACCACCATGATTTCAGCTTGTCAGGAAATGTTTCAACCTTGAATTATATAACAATATTTGCTGCCCTGGTTCTAGTTGTCTGCGCACTATTTTCTAATCATGCCACTTCTTGGTCTTTTCTATGTACAATTTGGCATTCTCATAAGCATGGATGTAGAATTCCTCTAATTCACTCAATTATAAGAGCCGTTTCTCCCCCGCTGCTTGGAGATCAAAATTTAGCTTTGTCAATGCCCAATACGCTTTATGTTCGATCTCCACAGGCAAATGGCATGTCTTTCCAAACACTAGTCGGTATGGGGACATTCCAATGAGTGTCTTGAAAGCTGTCCGGTAGGCCCATAATGCATCATCCAGATTTCTAGACCAGTCCTTCCTCGTTGAACAAACAGTTCTTTCCAGGATTCTTTTGATTTCTCTGTTGGAAACTTCAATCTGACCACTAGACTACTGATGGTAAGCAGTGTCAACTTTGTGAGTAACTTCGTATTTTGCTAGGAGTGCATCGAAGTATCTGTTGTAGAAATGTGTGCCACCATCACTGATGATCGCTCGAGGTGTTCCGAAGCGAGTGAAAATATTCTTTTTGAGGAATTTTAAAACCATTTTGGAATCATTCGATGGTAGTGCTGTTGCTTCAACCCATTTGGAGACGTAGTCTACTACAACCATAATGTACAAGTTTCTATATAATAGGACAAAGGGTTCCATAAATTCAATCCCGCATACATCAAATATCTCCACTTCGAGAATGTTTTGAAGAGGTCCTTCATTTCTCCTCGAAATATTTCCCGGCCTCTGGCACATGTCACATTGAAGAATGAATAAGTGAACATCTTTAAACAAGGTGGGCCAGAACAAACCTGATTGCAGTACTTTGGTCGCGGTTTTATCTCCGCTGAAATGTCCGTCGTATGGTGATGAATGACAATGTTGTAGGACACTATTGACCTCCTCATGTGGTACACAATGCCTTAATAACTGATCGGCACAATGTTTGAATAGGTACGACTCATCCCAGACATAATGTTTGACTTCTTTGAAGAACTTCTTTCTTTGCTGATGTGTCAATTCCAACGGCCATTTCCCCGATACTATGTAGTTTACATAGTCAGCATACCATGAGACTTCATGATCATTGATGGCAAACAACTGTTAATCTGGAAAAGTTTCATTAATTGTCAGTTAATTGCTAGTTATACCTATATTTTTGAGCCTCGACAAGTGATCTGCAACTTGATTTTCTGTCATCTTCCTATCTCGGATCTCTACGTCAAATTCTTGCAAAAGAATTACCCAACGGATCAATCTGGGCTTGGCATCTTTCTTCGCGATCAAGTATTTGATTACTGAATTATCTGTGTAGACCACCACCTTGAGACCCAGCAAATAGGAGCAGTTTATCAAAAGCAAACCTAACTGGGAACGACTCATTTTCAGTTGTTGTGTAGTTAAGTTATGCTTCATTCAAAGTTTTGCTGGCGAAGTAAATGGTGTGAAAAACTTTCGCCTTTCGTTGTCCCAAAACTGCATCTACTGTAAAATCACTAGCATCATACACCACTTCAAATGGGAACGCCCAATCTGGTGCTACTATGATGAGAGCAGAGACCAACTTATGTTTCAAGATCTCGAAAGCATGGTGGCATTCTTTGGTGAAGTGGAAAAGCACGTCTTTCTCCAACAGATTGCATAATGGTTTAGAAATCTTGGAGAAGTCTTTGATGAATCTCCTGTAAAATCCTGCATGCCCAAGAAAACTTCGAATCCCTTTGACTGATGATGGTGAAGGTAGTTTCTCTATAGTCTCAATCTTTTCTTTGTCTACCTCGATTCCCTTCTATGAGATCCGATGTCCCAGGACAATGCCTTCATGCACCTTGAAGTGGCATTTCTCCCAGTTCAGTACCAGATTAGTATCTTTACATCTTTGTAACACTTGTTCCAGATTTCGCAAGTAGTGGTTGAATGAGTTTCCAAATACTGAGAAGTCATCCATGAAGACTTCCATGTTCTGTTCTATCATGTCTGAAAAGATGGCCATCATGCAACGTTGAAATATGACAGGAGCATTACAGAGTCCAAATGGAATCTTGTGGAATGCACAAGTACCATACGGGCATGTGAAATTGGTTTTCTCCTTATCTTCTAGGGCGATGGCAATCTAATTGTACCCCGAGTACCCATCCAGAAAGTAGTAGAAATCATGCCTCGTCAATCTGTCTAGGGACTAAAGTAGGGACTAAAGTGTCCTTCAATCAAAACAAAAGTTTCCAAAACCCTCCTCCCCCTGCATTGTAAACCTCGTCTTCACAGAATCACTCTTCACCTTATCTTCTCATCCCCACCAAAAATGCCGAGCAAAGAAGAAGAAAAGCAGCAACAAAATCAACAAAACACCCAAATGAAGACGAAGAACAAGAAGAAAATTTCAGTGAATCTGACTCGGAGTCAAAATCGGACACAAACTCTGACTCTGACTCGGACTCGGACGAGAAGCCTTCATCAAAAGAAGTAAAAGAAGAAGATGACGATGACGACGTCATAGAAGGATACGTCCCCGTCCGATACGGCGAAGCTCCACCTCCGTCCCAGAACACGCCCGAAATCAACATCCGCAGGTTCAACAGAGCACTCAAGAGCAAGAAATACAAGGAAATGCTAGAATACGAAGATTTATTAGACGAGGAAGTAGACGAGGGCGAAGTGTACAATGAGCGACTGTTTGATTTTCCCAAAGATCCGGAGAATTGGACGGAGCAGGATTTGAAAGAGCTCTGGGCGGACGCGCCGTTGGAGTTGACCAAACCCGGGTGGGACCCGGCTTTTGCTGATGAAGAAGATTGGGAGGTGGTGAAAGATATGTTTAAGGCTGGCCAGGACCCACCCATTGCCCCGTTTTACTTGCCCTACAGGCAGCCTTATCCGGTGGTGCCCGATGACCATTATGATATCGGGACTCCGAAGGCTGTTATTGAGGAGTTGGATAGGATTGAGGAGTTTTTGACATGGGTCAGCTACGTTTTTGCTGATGGAAGCTCGTATGTTTTCGGTTGGCTAATTTGTTTTTTTTGCAGCTTGTTTTGTTATTTTGAACTATATGTGCAAATTTACCTTTACATTTGCATTTATTCATTAAGGATGTGTTTAAAATTAAGTATGCTTATTCATGTTAGTTAAGCCAATTTGATGTGATTGAAATTGATCATCAAAGAGCTCGAGAGGATTAAGAAGTTACTCTAGTTTGTCGACTGCATAGAAAGAGTAATATTACTTGTGTTGACATCTGATTGTGCTGTTCCATAATCTTCTCTTTGATGGTACTAGAGGAATCGAAGCGGTTCTGCTTGTTATTTCAGTCTATTGGACTTCTATGAATTTGGCTTTTAGTTTGACTTTGAGTTTGGTTTATGTGATACATTGTTGATGAGGGAGGTGAATAGGACGCAACTGCTTTTAGATAATTTGTCTCACTGTCTTTTTTTTCAACAGTTTCATTTCCCATAGTTCACTAGATTGGAACTTATTCTTCTGATGTTGTTTGATTAACTGATGTAGCACTTAGCTAGCTCCCTTGCTTCCACTTTTTTGCTTTCTGATTAATTTAAATTATGTTATCTGTGCAGGTATGAAGGTACTATTTGGGATGACTTGGCTCATGGGAAAGGAGTTTACATTGCTGAGCAAGGGCTAGTCAGGTTTGTTTGTTACCATATTAGCAGTTGCAATTGTGGTTCTTTTCAACTGTCTGTCTTTCAATCTTTACGCTCTTACAGACTTGGTTATTTACCTTCTTACACTATTTGTTCAACCCTTGTATATCCATATAGGACTATCCACTGGGGCTCCGTATCCCAAGTTTTTCTTTGTCATCTATTCCAAGATAGGTTTTTATCAAGAAGGAAAAGCAATCATTACAAAAAATTTCCATGTTGTAGGTATGAAGGTGAATGGCTTCAGAACAATATGGAAGGTCATGGGGTTGTTGAAGTTGACATACCTGATATAGAACCTGTGCCAGGTTCAAAGTATGTTTATGATCCCTTTTTTTACTGTTTCATTACACTGCAGTGGTTGTCTGGTTGAAATCTAAGTAGTTATTTTCTTTTTGATTTAAATGATTGAGTTGCTTACTACCCTTTTTCCAAGGCTGGAAGAAGAGATGCGTGCTGAAGGGAAAATTTTCTCGAGAGATTTTATGTCCCCTGAAGACAAAAAATGGCTGGAGATGGATATTGAAGATAGCATTCTTTTGGCTGGGGACGAGTATGAAATCCCTTTTTATGAAAATGAAGAATGGGTTAAACAATTTGGGAGAAAACCGTAAGATTTATCTTCAAGCTATCTGATTTTTTTCTTTTTAGTCACCTTTGTAGTATTCTTTCCTCTCTTTTTATTAGTTTGATGTTATGTGTGTTCTTAGGAGGTGATTAGGATTCTACTCTGCACCTAGGATTTATCTTCAGGCTACTAGTTTGGGCATCTATGTTATACTACGTGAAGAACTTCCCTCTATTTTGTGAGCTTGTCTTACTTTTCTGCTAAACTATGTCTTGGGCATCTAATAGGGTAATTGAGATTGTAAGTTGTACTTACATCTGGTTGAATATTAATCAAACTTGGTAGTTGGTACTAAACTAATCAACACATTTTTATGATAATTTAACTGACATATAGATCTATGCTTATTGACTTATTGCCAATATTGAACGAGTGAATGTTAAGAGACATTTACTTGTTAAATGAATAAATAAATGAAAACATGCTAAATTATTTATTAATTGATCTCTGTCTTTTGAAGATAGATTTCTAGTTTCATGTCTTGATAATGTAGTCCACTCACAGTTAAAATTATATAAAATTCTGGCTCCTAGACTTATTCTTGGTCTATAACTTCATCAGTTCATCTTGAGTCGCAAGCATTTACTTTAATTGCTTAATATTCTAAGATAGCAATTATAATATAATCACACAATCACAATGGGACCCAGCTAACCCATTGGAAAATGGAAACTGCCAACTTAATCAATTTGTGTTCCGAGCTATATAGGCCAAATTAGATGAACCTAATCTGGACACACCTTGTCTAAAATAAGCTGTTAGTCAGTATGATTTTATGCCCCTACACTTTGACCTAGACGCATTAGTGTCTTCTTCTTCTTCTTCTTCTTCTTCTTCTTCTCGTTTCTTTAGTTTTTTATCATTTATTTTTGAAATCTCAAAATAATATATAAATGGTCATTATATATCATTATTTCTCTTACAGGGAGAAAGGTCGATACCGCTATGCTGGTCAGTGGAAGCATGGCAGAATGCATGGATGTGGTCTATATGAAGTCAATGAGCGCCCCATATATGTAGGTCCTGATTACAACCATTAATCATTTAATCTACTTCAATTCCAAATTTTACATGGTTGGGGTTGTTGAACTTTAATTGATTGGAGATGCAAAAAACATGTTTAGACATTGTACAATTACTAAGGCCCAACATTTTTGGTAGTATCAGCACACAAATAGAACATCTTGATAGATTAGAATTTCAAATTAAAGAAAAGAGAATTTCGTAGATATGTTATTGCTAGAAAATTTCCATGTTATTTTATTTTTAAATTCAGATTTCTGGGTGCCTTTAATTTCTATTGACGCTGGTAAGCAGTTAATATGCCTAAACCGTTACATGTTAAGTGGGCTTAATGTCATGCTATCTTTTAAACGCAGGGAAGATTCTATTTTGGAGAGCTATTAGAGGATTCTGAGGGTTGTGATGAAGAAACTACAGCGGTATATGAAAGTTGTTTAGTCTACTCTAATCAACTGTGTTAAGATGGAAAGTAGAGAAAGAAAGAAAGATAAAAGAATCTGTGTTCAGCTGAATTATTTTTTTAACTGATTTTTATGGATCTTTCATTCAGCTGCATGCAGGTCTTGCAGAAGTAGCCGCTGCTAAAGCTCGGATGTTTGTCAACAAACCAGATGGAAGTATGTATTCGTTTCTCTATTATCAATTGTATCTGTACAAGGATACCTATATTCAAGTCCAAGTTTTTTGTCGGTAATAACTTTTGCAGGGTGGAATGAGGACATTATTAGGATTATTATGTGCATTGACATATCATCCAAATCATTGATTTGGATAAATACATGTTATGCCTCAAGATAGATGTTGAATTTCTTCGAAGTTGTTGTCTGTTGAGTGGAAACCTCCACTATTCTCATCTCAGTGGACCAAGAAAAAGGGTCACTAAATCATTGAGTTGAATCTCAAGTCCCTCTGTTTGGGACTAGGCATATCTTCGGTTTTTGAATTCGTGCCTCACCGATGGAGACTAAATTTATGATAGAAATTTAAATATGCACATGCTTTTGTATATATAGTCTATAGATAATACTTCACACATTTTTTTTTTACTTTATATAATTTTTATCATTAATAATGTCAAATTTGACCTCTCTTGGGAATTTTTCCTGGCAGTGGTCAGAGAAGAGAGGGGTCCGTATAGCGATCCTCAACATCCCTATTTCTACGAGGAAGAAGATGTGTGGATGGCACCAGGCTTCATTAACCAGTTTTATGAAGTGAGTTGAATTCATAGCCTAGTGGTCTCATTTTAGGTTGTGCAAGGAAATGAGAAATGAATCTGTTCATTTTGCAGGTCCCTGATTATTGGAAAACATATGTGCATGAGATTGATCAGGAAAGAGAAATATGGTTAAACTCCTTTTATAAATCACCGTTAAGGATACCCATGCCTGCTGAGCTTGAATACTGGTGGGAGAAAGGTAGCCCTCACTCTTCTATACAGGATTATATTGGCCTGCAAATCAAGCCTTTGTTTTTTTTCCTTGTATCAGGATTTTATGTTTGCCTCGTTTTGTCTTTTAATTTTTTCTATCTGTTTTCTCTCTTCCTTCTTAAGGACCAAGACTGGCAAGTGAAGCTTTTTTAATGCTTTAGAAAACAAAATCTTTCATATCTGTTGCTAGAACCTTTATTTTCTTGTAAGATACATGCATCAGCATGTAAAAAGAATGTCTTCCTTAGAATTTTAATAATTTTCTTTTGTTACCCTTTTACTAAGTAGCATGTTTATCACCAATGTAACACAACCTTCTTGGTCCTTAAATAGGGTAACATTTGGTGATAAAATAAGACGAAATGGATTTACTTTTATTTTGCACTTGAGTAAGAAATTTAAAGGATTTGACAGTTAAAATATGGTTAAAGAATGAATGCTAGAAAGTTTAGAAGCATTTCATTTGGGTAAACAATAATGTGATCTGTTTTGATGTTTTTGTGCTCATTATTCAAGCTTTTGAATGTTAATATCCTTATTTATGCTTCAGCAGTTGACTCGGCTGTGCTTGATGTCTTTTATGGTTTCTTGATCAGATGAGCCTCCTGAATTTGTTCTTGTAAACAAGGAACCAGAGCCTGATCCTGATGATCCATCAAAGCTTATATATACTGAAGATCCTCTTATCCTTCACACACCAACTGGGCGGTTAATCAATTATATTGAAGATGAGGAACATGGAGTTAGATTATTTTGGCAGCCTCCTCTGAAAGAAGGGGAGAGCCGGACCCAGAGAAGATTGAGTTTCTGCCCCTTGGTTTTGATGAGTTTTATGGACGCGTAGTTGAAGAAAAGGAAACCACTTGGCAGCGCATTGTAAAGGGAGTTGAAAATAAATTAAAGCCAGTGGTTGACAAGCTAGAGAAGTGGACTGAAGAGAAGAAGAAAGAGAGTGAGATGAAGCTGCAGCTTTATGAAAAAGAACTCGACCTGATAGAGGCTGAATTGTGCCTGGAAGAGGCCATCGAGGAGATGGATGAGGAGTTGAAGAAGAGAGAGGAGGAGGAAGAGAAGAAAGCAGAACTGGGTTTGGAGGAGGAAGAAGATACTTCAGCTTTGTCCAGCCAACCTGAGAAATCTACAGCTGAAGTGGGGAAAGATAAAGATGGAGCGGAAGTGGAAGCGGAAGCGGAAGAGGAAGAGGAAGAAGAGGATGATAATACACCATCCAGTTTTGGATCTGTTTCTCCGGATGAGAACCGCACAAAGAATGATCAGAAGGGAAAAAAGCCTGGGGGTTCTCCATTTTCTTCTTCATCATTGTTATTTGCTTCTTATAGCCTTGTTTCATTGGTAAGTTCCGACTCCCATGGGATCTCTATAGCGTAATAGTTGCAAATAGTCTGGTTGCTTTCTGACAATGGAATGAACAAAATTCACAGTACATATAACACATTTGACATTTATAAGTAATTTGCTGCCATGATTGAAATAGTTATTCTTTAAACTGTTCTAATCTTCTGTTTTGTGGTGGTTAATCAATTTTTTATGTTAATTCGTACTCTTTATCGTGATGATACAAACCTTGTGGTGCTTTAGTTTTGAAAATATATGCATTAATTGCTTAGTTTTACTATTAGATGTGTGTGTATATTCAAATGATTCTGGCTTGAACATTTGATATGATCATTTTTCATTCTTTTGAATTAGATCAATTCTTCAAGATGTTTAGACTAATTTTTGATTTTAGTGGTTTTCAAATGATGATTCAATTTCCCATTTTCTATGTGAAATTACGGTCATTTTTGTTCATCTTTCTTTGAACTTATGGAAATGGAACTTCGATTAAGATCATGTTATTTTCACTTGCAGGTTCCATCCAGGCTGCAACAATCATTTTTATCTTGGAAGCGAGGCAGATTGCCACTAAAGCCAACTGCTCCATGTGTCGGAGACCCAAAGGATGACTTTTTAACAGTTAATTCAGTCCGGTTCCCTTCGCCACTCAGCCGAACAAGGAGCTTGAGGGCAAAAATGCAAAACACATCACAACTTTCAAACAAGCAACTGCTCAAATTGGAGAATATCGCAGTTACATCCTTTGTCTCGGATTCTAACACGCCATTTGGCTTCTGGCAGTCCCAATCGAGTCCTCAAAGCAGCAAGAGCACATAGCGAAAGTCAGCTGCTCGGGAAACGAGAGTGTGAGTTTGATAACATATTATCATTGCACACCCCAATTAGCTATTTGGAATCATATACAGATAATATAACCCCTCATTGCATTTCTCTCTAATCTCATGTAGTTCGATTTCAATTTTGTTGTAGCTTCATCTCATTGTTTTTGTCCATTTTTTTTAATTGACTTGCAACTTTTTTGCCCGTTTTAAAATGGGCAATGAAAATTAAATAATTTTTGAAATACTTTTTTGAGTTTGGTCATATGGCTTGTTGACCGGCGCGTAATCACCACGTATCGTTCAAGTAGTATAAAAATATCAATCCCACGAGGACTTAAAACCTTTTGTTATTAATTCATGAAGTTAAATGTTTACAAGTATCTAATGGATTGGTTGTTTGATTGAGTGGTGACTTTAAAACTTAAAACAAGTAAATAAAATTGCTTGAAAGAATATTGAAGAAAATTCAAATTTATAAAACTATCCAGGGTTGTGAATCATTCCAATATATTTTTAAAAGATAAAGTGATTATTTTGCATTTGTGTAATATATTGATTTATTAACCTGGAACACGAAATTATGTAAAAGCCTCTTCCGATGGTCAAATACAAATACCCAGTATAATTCAATTAATCATATTCCTATGTTAACAAGTTATTTGAATTCATTAAGAGATTAAGTTCCAATTATGCTACCCCCGCCTGACATATATATTCCTATCCTGTAAGGAAATATATTAAATGGTTATCTATCCTCAAGGAAGATCGTGGACTATTAAGTCTAAGGTTTTAAACCTAAAATCTATTTTCCAAATTCATTTTAAGTTTACAGAATCAATCTTATTAATGGCCAGTTAACAAGATGCATTAAGACTAAGACTCAATAAATAAAACTTTATATTACCCAAACCGTAATTTAACCCATTATAAACCGGTGATATTGGACTTCATCACAACCCTAGATAACTGGCTTAGTTACGACACATATTTACGGGTAGTAAAAACTTAAATAAAAAAGACAAAGTAAAATGCTGAAAAGTAAATTGCTGAACAGTAAAGACGGAAAGTAATGCTGAAAGTAAATGCTGAAATTAAATGCTGAAAGTAAATTGCTGAAAAGTAAGTGCTGAAAGTAAATTGCTGAAAAGTAAATGCTGAAAATAAATTGCTGAAAGTAAATGCTGAAAGATGAAGAAAATAAAGAAAAAGTACAATAAAAGAAAATGCTAAGGTTAAATGATCCATTTACTTTTATTACTTCTATTTTAGATATATCCCTTAATATAATATATTAATTTTGCATGATAATTACTAACCAGCCATATAAGCGGTATCCAGATTAAGTCAAATTAATAATTAATTACCAACCAACCAATCAGGCAGTATCCAGTGTAGTCAGGTTAAAACCAATTTAAATAATTACCAACCGACTAATATGACGGTATCCTCGTTAAGTCAGGTTTTAACTAGTTTATATATTATAATTAAGGGAGATTAATCTAAATATTAGTAATAAAAGTTTTACATTTTACCCCAGCAATGGAGAGTTATCTCCTCATTACTGAAAAGTAAAAACTAAAAATTAAAAAAAGAAAAGTACTGTGCGTAAAAGTAAATTACAGAAAGTAAAAACTGAAAAGTAAAGAAAAGAGTGCGAAAGCTGAAATTAATTACTGAAAGCTGTAAATAAAAAATACAAGATACAATCTTCTTAGTATTCTAAGGAATTCCTTAGAAGAAAGTATGAATTTACAAATGAAATAGCTTGGAATTTATAGGCAAAATTTTACCTCCATCAAATGCTCCACCAAATCCATTATTAATTGCTCCACTAATTACTCCAACAAATCCATTATTAATTGCTCCACTAATTGCTATCATGTTTGTTGGTGATTGATCATTTTTATTATTTATTTATTAATTTATTTTTTGCTATGAAATTGACTTTAATAATTACACATAACACACTTCCGGATGTTTCATCAATTTCGGTCATGACATCTTCAGAATTCGAAATTATTTTGTCTTTCAAAGTTGTAGATTTTTTAGTCTTCTTTAATCTGGAACTTGAATCAGCTTAATCCGATATAGGAGTAAAAAGTTATGCTCAAAATACGACAGATGCACAAAACTGGAATTTCCAAAACTGCACTTCGTTAAAACGTCCTTTCAAGTTTCCAATCTCCAAAATTAATATGTCAAGTCCAATATTTGCCCTTATTTGACCAACATTTCGTCCTAAATGATTTCATTGAGTCCCAATATTATTTTATCTGCAAAATAAACTAAAACATATCAAAACGTTCATCAAACACGAGAAATTAAATAAAATATTAAGTAAAATGGGCGATAAATATTGATATATTTTCCGTTCATCACACCCTCAAACCTAACATTTTGCTAGTACTCGAGCAAAACAATAAATTAAAATAACATAAATAATTAAGCTAAGCCACTTTTGCAGGGATCACGATCGCATTTAGCGTATGCAACAAGCCTTTAAACCCCTAGGTGTCCCTAGTGGACGAGTTGTAGTCTCGTGAGGGTTTACATCAATGATACCCACAAATATTTTACAAAAGTAAAAAGATAGTAAAACTAATGCACACAAAAACAAAAAGACAAGAGAAAAGAGAATACAGAAGTTAGTGACTAAACATGTGAAACTTCTACTCCAAGTTACTAGTTGTTTTATTTCTTTCTGAATTACCGAATAAGTAAATTCTCCGATTATATTTATCATCCTTCATATACACAGTCAATAAAATATTAATTAACTCATTTTTGCCTACAATAGTCACAAGTGCAATTGAGAAGATAACAATATTTTTGTCCTAAAGTTTTATCAGAATTCACACTTTTTTTAGCAATGGAATAATTTTTCTGATTTTTCTGATTTTTTTTAATTTATATGCAATATCTTCCATCTACGTAGCGAGTTTTGGGTCAGTGACTCCCAAACCAGTTGTCTTTAGGGTACTAGGTGTTAAGTCACCCCTACGGACTTAATTACTCAGACTTCAAATATATATATTTTTTGGCAACATCTTCGATCCATGTAACGAGCTTTGGGCCAGTGACTCCCAAACTAGTTGGTTTTAGGGCACTAGGTGTTAAGACACCCTTACAAACTTAGTAACTCGGATCTCAGACGTTTTTTTTTTTTACATTTTTTTTTCCTTTTTTTATCTCATCGATTTTTTTAAGATGCTTCCTCCAATTATACTAAAGTACTGAATATTACAAACTTTTCAATTACAGCTCATGTCTATATGTTACCATGTATGCTGATAATACTTGTCAACTGAGCATATGAAGATTCATTTTATTCAGTATTATGGAGGAGAATTCACAAATTAAATAATTTAAAATGAAATAAACAAAAATTAATTTGTTCCGAAATAGGTTGAGATATGTCTCAGGAGTGTAAATTCTTTACTCGGCTATCTCACACCAATTTCACCTGATTAATCAAATAAAAACACAAAAACACAAAATATTTTTTTGGTTTTTGTAAAATTTTCAATTTCTTTTTCGCTTTTTTCGCTTTTTTGAAAAATTTGACTAAAAATAAAACAATAAGAACAAGATACAATTTAACTATTTCTCCTCCCCCAAACCTAAATGAGACATTGTCCCTAATGTCTTAAACAATAGAAGAAGAGTTTAGAAAACCGTACATGGTTAGGTGAAATTCTACATCTAAATGAAAAGTTAAAGGTTAAGATCCAGATTTATTCGACGCCTCTTACCACGATCATCATCAGACCAGTTTATCTTGGAAAAAATGGGGTCAATTTGAGGTTCAAAGGCTAAGATTTGGTCAATTAAATCTGGGGCAGTTCTGGCAGTAGAGAGGAGTTCTTTTACAGGCTTTGACATGAACCCATTTCTCCGGGCATCATCAAGAAACACACAAAGAAAATCATAAAATCCATCAACATTGTACAATCCAAGTGGTTTCTGGTGTATGTTCAAGTTTGCCCAAGATAGTACTGTAAAAATTTCCTCCATCGTGCCCAAGCCTCCTGGCAAAGCAATAAAAGCATCAACACAGTTAATCATCTCTATCAGTCGTTCAGACATACCTGGCACGATTAGTTCCTCGCTGTTTGATGATCCAATAAGATTCACCTCCGCCAAGGGTTTTGGGATGATTCCCAAGACTTGACTCCCTCCATCATGTACAGCCTTTGAAACGATCCCCATTAGTCCAAGATTGCCTCCTCCATATACTAGGTGCATATTCCTTTCAGCTAAGACTCGACCCAATTCCTGTGCTGCTGCTATGTATTCTGGTTTAACACCAACACTGGTACCACAAAACACACAAATATTTACAACTCGTCTTCTTGAAGTGGCTTCCATATTTTTGTGTTTCTTTTTTTCAGCTCTGGATGCCTTCAAGAGTGCAATGATAAGTTGAATTTATAGATACTGAAAAGAGTGAGTAATAATAACACAAGTATCTTCCAAAGGACGATTAGTGGCAAAATAGTAAATCGTGAAAGGTAAAAAAGTAGCCTGGATCCTGTTGGAGAAAATAACAAAACAAATCACAATTATTAAAAAAAGACAAAGAGATATAATATTTACAATAATGTAAAGGCTTGAATGACGTCTATGCGTCAGGGACAAGCTTCACATCCAATTTTCTTATAAATTGGCAAACATGATCTTTTAGAGTCAAATTCTCGAGACTTAACTGTTGTCTTTCTTTTCGGAATTGTGTATGTATTTTGCGAATGGCTATATGAACATATCCACTGGGATGCGTCTCAAGAGTCGAAGATATATCATTTAAAGACTCCTTACTCAAGCCATCCCTAATGAATTTAATTTTATCTTCGCGATTATCAGATACCATTCCTAAAGAACGACAACGAGTATTGCAATTCCAGCGTGCACATTTGTAACAAACACCCATTTGCTTAGTGTATGCACTTCATTTTTGCATGTAAGTCCCAATGATGAGTCTCGTACGGAGGCACTCCTCTTTAAGTTTTGGAAGTCGCGGGAAACGGACGTCATAAGGGAAAAGTCAGAAATTCATATCTTGTTGGACTAAATTCGTTTGCTTAGCTGTGGGTTCGCTCATTTGATCTCTGTTTTAAAACACACCTTGACCCAAAATCCCCGCAAGCCACACATCCTTGGCCCAAAACCCCCGCAACACACACCAAGCCCACCAAAAAGAACCAAACCCACGCCCAAAGCCTTTAATTCACGCCCAAAGCATTCCAAAATAACAAATTCACACATTAAACACATGTTGAAATCAAGCCAAATCACCTTCCCAAATTAAAAGATTCAAATCAAATCTCATCAATCACCTTCCTAATTAAATTAAATCACATTCCTAAACTAAATAAAATAAAATAAAATCAAATCAAATTACCTTCCTAAATTGAAGAGATCATTTCCTTATGACACACAAATTAAATATTCCCCCATAATTACACAATATTCTTTCCCTACCCGTACAAGGACAACCTCAACCCTCTCCTATAAAAAGGACCTTAAACCAACCCTTCACTCCCCTGGCAGATTCACGTCCCAAAAGCAAAGCACTGAAACCCTAAAAGCCCTCCTAACTCTCTTCAGCCTCTCAATCCCTCTCATTCAATACCCACATAGCCACTCCTCATAAACCCTAAAGCCACACGTCCCATGCAGATATTTCTCTCACTCAGCTCTCTCCATAAACCCAAAAAAGCCACACCTGCCGACAAAACAAACCGAAGCCACCTCACACAAAAAGCCGAATCAAATCCTAAGCAGCCCTCACTCACCTAACACACACGTCAAAAACCCCATGCATGCATCTCCCACATAAAAAATAGCCACACACCTGCCGACAAAACAAACCCTAGCTTCACACAAAGCGCAAACCACGCATCTCACGCCCTTAAGCAACCACCAATTAAACGCATCACACGACCTTCACAACTCATAGCCCTCAAACACATGTGCACTGACCGAACTCACACACACAGCCCTCACGCACACACAACCACTCACAGCCCTCATGCACCAGCATACTAACCGAACTCACACACGCACAACCCTCACGCATCAACCTCACTCAACCGCTAGCACTGCAAACAGCATAAAAACACTCCAGAAAATACCCCAACAATGACCGAAAATTAGCCCCTGAACTGCACTCCAAACCACCGAAAACAGTCCCTGAAATCTGCCCCTAAAACCATCGAAAAACTGTACTGAAAAACAGCCCATTTTCACCGAAAACAGTCCCTGAAAAAATGCACTTTTAAACCCTCAAACCAGTCTTATGTTTATTCATGATTTAGTCGTTTAGTATGTCACGTACCGCTTGAGAGACACACATATTTCGTTTCATCCAATCTTATGTTTATTCATGATTTAGTCGTTTAGTATGTTATCTTCTTTTATGCACGATTTAGTTGGTTATTTCCAAGCATGATTATTTATTTCTTTCACATTAGGAATTTGATTTATGTTTATGTTTAGGTTGTTATTTATTTTCGCGTTTGATAATTCAACATGTTCATGAGATTATTGTGTGTTTGCTGTTATGACGACTTACTTTTATGCATGCAAACTTAGATATAGGTTATATGAAAACTTAGATATAGGTGATATGCGAACTTAGATGTAGGTTATTCTTGCGTAGACTCGGTTATATTATTACATAAATCCGTTCATTACAAGTGGCGTAGGTAAGGGACCATTCCGAACCCAATGGTTTGAGGTCTTCCCTTGTGAGGGGTGAGTGCGGCCTTAAATCATTTTCCCAGTTCACACTGGGTGGCGACTCTATTTTATTTCTCCGGTTTAGTTCCCTCGTGGGCTATTCCGTACTCCCGACTAGGCCGTGAGCCTAGAATAGCGTCACCGATTTCTGTGTCCTACAACCTGGCGACTCCACTGGGGATAGAGAATCGGCCCCGAAATAATGCCTTGTAATGTTTGTGATTTTTGTTTTAGTTAACCGTGTCTATAGTGGGCTTAAGGGGTTTAATCAAAGGCACTATTAGAGCTAGGTAATAGTTTGATGTCTTCCTTCATTCACTACCTTTCTATAGCTGAAAGGAAAAGCTGTGAAGGCACCTAGATAATCATTTACTCGAAGCTTACCGTGATGGACTAATTTGGAGGACCTATTGTTTATTCATTTCACCAAGGTGATAAGAGCCTAATAGGTTTGAGTATTAAAGAGAGTTCGCTCCACCCTCCCTCTGGGGAATCTTCAATAAGAAATCCATTTGATCGTTGGCACGTACCCTAGCGTATAAAAAAAGGTGCGCTCACTTGGTCGCTTGAACCCTTGAGTGGGGAGACCTAGTTGTGGGAAATCCTTCGCCAGCGGGAGCCTTTGTCTACACTCACATAAACCCACATGTGAACCATAGTTTTATGACCAATATAAACCATCCCTTTATGCTTGTGTTGGGACTATCATCATTTGGATTCAGTTGGACCTTTCGTCATGAGCTGTGAACTTGTTGGGCCATTTAAGCTGGGACGAGTTCGTGTCTTATGAAAATTGGGCCAAAAGCTTCTAAAATACTGATGGGCCACTTTGTGTTTAGGCCCCATATCATTTGAAGTTATTTAGCCACGTTATCGCGAAAGTGTAAACCTATTGGGCCTTTTTCAACTGGGACAAGTTTACACCTCGCAATAGTATGATTGAATGCTTTAAAATGATAATGGGCCAACTTGTATGAAAACTTTGACGGGCTATTATATCTCATGCATCGCACGCATTTCATGCATCTCATACATACACATATCATGTTAAAAGCCATCATAGATATCCGTTGGGTTAGGGGTAAAAGAAGACTTGTCAAGAAGAGTCTAGCAAACATGGATATCGGGTAAAAGGAAACCGAGGAACATAAAACTTTATGGCAAGGAAAGAAAGACCATTGTGAAAAAATAAAAAAAAAATAAAAAAAAAGAAAAAAAATTGTGTGTTCTTAGTCCCTAATAATTAGGCATAAGTCCGATGATGAAATTGATTGCTTTAGGGTGAAATCTTAGAAACGATAAACTTTTGATGTGCTTTTATCTGATACTTTGAGTAAATGATCTATGTTAGACTCGTAAGAACTTCACTATAGGTTCTTAGCGGTGAAAACCTGAGTAGTTGGCAAGGTAAATAGCTGAAGAAATTGTAGGTCAGTGAATGACCGTTTGCTTAGATTTCTATCTTGATTTGCTTATGTTATGATGTGTGGTATGATTGAAAATGAAAGAAAAGTCTCTAAAGAAAAGAATTGAACCACCTATAACCGATAAACATGAAGCTACCTATGGGCGAGTATTAGGACCACCATGAGGAGAAATGCTACCTTAAAGGGTATGTGTGCTGAAAAAAAAGAGAAAGAAAGAAAAAAAAGAAAAAGAAAAGAAAAGAAGAAAAAGAAGTTCAAAATGAAAAGAAAAAAAGAAAGAGACAAAAGAGAAAGAAAACCATACCACACTGAGGACAGAAAAACAACTGCAGGTATAATTGAGACATCTAGGTTGGTTTGACCCATCGATCCTAATTTTTTGACGAAATCATTGAGTTGACTTACCTGGGGATGAATATGCAAATGAACCTTTGCACACACACACTTTGAGTCTGACTTAGATCATTTATTCAAAGACTTGGATTTGAGTTGCATTGAATGTTTTGAAGGTTCTCTGGTTTCAATACTGGGCATTCTTTGAGGGCAATAATAAGTGTAACTATTGGGACTATTTCGTAGCATGTGATATAATATGATGATATAGAATGCCATATCATGTGGTCCACCTTGACCTAATGCAAGCAGCGGAGAGCAGAAAGCTAAATCAAATCTGGGGGCGACCAGTCTACCACCCGCGAATAATGGACACAATGAGATCCTGAGCTATGGGATCAAAGAGAACTGAACAATCACCAGAAAAGAACCGGCGGAAGGAAATTGTAAGCCGACCCAAGGGGCAATCAAAGACTTTTGTAGGCGAGAAGCACCGAGGAGCACAAGGAAGACCTAACCCATCGGAATAAGAAATACATTCATACATGCATGCATACACGTCACATACACGTATTTTTTATTTTGTTTGTGTTCGCAGGTTTTGAAGAAAAAAAAAAAAAACACGGCAAAGACAAGTAGTTTCGGGAATGAATCCCAGGGTCAAGGCCCACATTATTAGCAGTTTCGGAAATGCATCATAGGGTCGAGGCCCACTTCATCAGTAACGGTTCGGAAATGGACCACCATCTCATCAGTAACGATTCAGAAATGGACCACCATCTCATCAGTAATAGTTCGGAAATAGACCACTATCACATCAGACGCCGAAAATGGCACTCCGAAAATGGAGCACGGTTCGGAAATAGACCACTATCATGTCAGACGCTGAAAATGGCACTCTGAAAATGGCACTCCGAAAATGGAGCACGGTTCGGAAATGGACAACTATCGCAATCGCGACACTTCGGAAATGAGGTTTAGCATGCCAAAAATGGCACTCCGGAAATGGAGCACAGTTTGGAAATGGACCATAATCTCAACTCAGCAACGGTTCGAAAATGGACCACCTCTCATCAGTTCAGTTCGGTAGTGATTCCTAGAGATCGCAGCATCTTGCAGGGATGAACCTCGAGGTCGTAGCACCTCAACACCACATCAACTCAGTTCGAAGCAGCAGACAAGTCAGGTGGCAGCTGGCGAGCCAGGTAAGTAAAAATTCATGGCATAACTTTGATAGGATTGTAACTGTTACACACTGCACAAGTCCCATCAAAGTGGAGGCGACTGTAGGCACTGCATTTTTGCATGTAAGTCCCAATGATGAGTCTCGTACGGAGGCACTCCTCTTTAAGTTTTGGAAGTCGCGGGAAATGGACGTCGGAAGGGAAAAGTCAGAAATCCATATCTTGTTGGACTAAATTCGTTTGCTTAGTTGTGGGTTCGCTCATTGGATCTCTGTTTTAAAACACACCTTGACCCAAAACCCCCGCAAGCCACACATCATTGGCCCAAAACCCCCGCAAAACACACTAAGCCCACCAAAAAGAAACCAAACCCACTCCCAAAGCCTCTAATTCACGCCCAAAGCATTCCAAAAAAACAAATTCACACATTAAACACATGTTGAAATCAAGCCAAATCACATTCCCAAATTAAAAGATTCAAATCAAATCTCATCAATCACCTTCCTAATTAAATTAAATCACATTCCTAAACTAAATAAAATAAAATAAAATAAAATCAAATTACCTTCCTAAATTGAAGAGATCCTTTTCTTATGACACACAAATTAAATATTCCCCCATAATTACACAATATTCTTTCCCTACCCGTACAAGGACAACCTCAACCCTCTCCTATAAAAAGGACTTTAAACCAACCCTTCACTCCACTGGCAGATTCACGTCCCAAAAGTAAAGCACTGAAACCCTAAAAGCCCTCCTAACTCTCTTCAGCCTCTAGGTCCCTCTCATTCAATACCCACACAACCACTCCTCATAAACCCTAAAGCCACATGTCTCTTGCAGATATTTCTCTCACTTAGCTCTCTCCATAAACCCAAAAAAGCCACACATGCCGACAAAACAAACCGAAGCCACCTCACACAACAAGCCGAATCAAATCCTAAGCATCCCTCACTCACCTAACGCACACGTCAACAACCCCATGCATGCATCTCCCACATAAAAACCAGCCACACACCTGTCGACAAAACAAACCCTAGCCTCACACAAAGCACAAACCACGCATCTCACACCCTTAAGAAACCACCAATTCAACGCATCACACGGCCTTCACAACTCACAGCCCTCAAACACACGTGCACTGACTGAACTCACACACACAGCCCTCACACACACACAGCCACTCACAGCCCTCACGCACCAGCACACTAACCGAACTCACACACGCACAGCCTTCACGCATCAACCACACTCATCCCCTAGCACTCCAAACCGCATAAAAACACTCCAGAGAATACCCCAGCAATGACCGAAAATTAGCCCATGAACTGCACTCCAAACCACCAAAAACAGTCCGTGAAATATGCCCCTGAAACCACCAAAAAACTACACTGAAAAACAGCCCATTTTTCACCAAAAACAGTCCCTGAAAAACCGTACTTTTAAACCCGCAAACCAGTCCAGAAAAACTGCACATCCACCGCATAAAACAGAGCAAAACAGCAGCCCAAACAGCGAGGCAACGAAGGAAGGGCACCCTTTCTATTTATTCCCGCACTTTCTTTCTGTTATTTATTTTTATTACTTCGCATGCGTATTATAGATTCATGTATGTTGTGGCCATGAGATGAATGAAATATGTGTTATCTCTTGCGGTATATCGGATGGAAACCCGGACGTAGCCGAATCCGAATGGACGGTAGTGCGGTATGTACTCGGGATACAATGCCACGTACCGCTTGAGAGACAAACATATTTCGTTTAATCCAATCTTATGTTTATTCATGATTTAGTCGTTTAGTATGTTATCTTCTTTTATGCATGATTTAGTTGGTTATTTCCAAGCATGATTATTTATTTCTTTCACATTAGGAATTTGATTTATGTTTATGTTTAGGTTGTTATTTATTTTCGCGTTTGATAATTCAACATGTTCATGAGATTATTGTGTGTTTGCCGTTATGACGACTTACTTTTATGCATGCAAACTTAGATATAGGTTATATGCAAAGTTAGATATAAGTGATATGTGAACTTAGATGTAGGTTATTCTTGCGTAGACTCGGTTATATTATTACATAAAATCTGTTCATTACAAGTGGCATAAGTAAGGAACCATTCCGAACCCAACGGTTTGAGGTCTTCCATTGCGAGGGGTGAGTGCAGCCTTAAATCATTTTCCCAGTTCACACTGGGTGGCGACTCCATTTTATTTCTCCGATTTAGTTCCCACGTGGGCTATTCCGTACTCCCGACTAGGCCGCGAGCCTAGAACAGCGTCGCCGATTTCTGTGTCCTACATTTAGCTCTACGTTTCTTTGCATAGGTACTTCTTCCAAAACCAGGCAAATAAGAATTACAAGAATCAGAATACTCACCTACTAATCAGACCCGTGCTTCGATTACCCAACGAATGTCATTAGGAATACCATGGATCGTCAGAAGTCTCATTCGTTCCATGCGAGCTTTGTAGACCTTTATCAGAGAATTTTGAGGGAGAGAAGGAAATTGCTTGTGAAGATTTGCGAGAGCTTCTTCCATCCTGAAATGCGTCTTAACCTGCAAAAACTAAACACACAAAATTAAAACACACCATATCATAATATATACATAATTGCTTGGGTGCCTCCCAGCTAGCGCTAAGTTTAATGTCGTCAACTAGACATGATTTCCCGAACGTTAGGCTGGATCTGAAAGTGTGACACTTTCTTTTTGTCGCTCAAATGATTCTCCCCAGTAATGCTTGACACGCTGGCTATTGACCTTGAATGTGTTGCTCGACTTGGGATTGTAATCTCAATAACTCCGTAGGGTAACACCTGCGTAATCACAAATGGACCTGACCATTTTGATTTCAGCTTTCCAGGAAAAAGTTTCAAACTTGAATCGTACAACAACACTTGCTGCCCTGGTTCCAATTGTTTGCGCACTATTTTTCGGTCATGCCATTTCTTGGTCTTCTCTTTGTACAGTTTGGCATTCTCATAAGCCTGTAGGTGAAATTCCTCCAACTCATTGAGTTGGTGAAGTCTTTTCTCTCATGCAGCTTGTGGATCAAGATTCAACTTCTTCAGTGCCCAGTACGCCTTGTGTTCAAGCTCAACTGGCAGATGGCATGCTTTCCCGAACACCATTTGATATGGGGACATACCAATGGGTGTCTTGTAAGCTGTCCGGTAGGCCCATAATACGTCATCCAGTTTTTCAGACCAGTCCTTCCTTGTTGATCCAACGGTTCTCTCCAATATTCTTTTGATCTCCCTGTTTGAAACTTCAACTTGCCAGTTTGACTGTGGATGATAGGCTATGACAACATTACGAGTAACTCCGTATTTGGATAGGAGTGCATCGAAGTATCTGTTGCAGAAATGTGAGCCACCATCGTTGATAATTGCCCGAGGTGTTCCGAAGCGAGTCGAAATATTATTTTTCAGGAACTTGATCACCACTTTTGAATCATTGGATGGCAATGCAATTGCATCAACCCATTTGGAGACGTAGTCAACTGCAACCAGTATGTACAGGTTTCCGAATGATAGAATAAATGGTCCCATAAAATCAATCCCTCATACATCAAATATCTCCACTTCCAGAATGTTTTGCAACGGTCCTTTATTTCTTCTAGAAATATATATCCAGTTCTCTGGCACCTGCTACATTGAAGAGCAAACAGATAAGCATCTTTAAATAGAGTGGGCCAAAACAAACCTGATTATAGGACTTTGGCTGCAGTTTTATTCCCGTTGAAGTGTCCGTCATATGGTGATGAATGACAATGTTGCAGAATACTGTTGACCTCCTCCTGTGGAACACACCGTCTCAATAATTGATCAGCACAACATTTGAACATGTACGGTTCATCCTAGACATAGTGCTTGACTTCTTTGAAGAATTTCTTCATTTGCTGAGTTGTCCATTCCAACGACCATTTTCCTGATACTATGTAGTTTACATAGTTAGCATACCAAGGGACTTCCTGCTGTTTCATGGCAAACATTTGTTCATCTGGAAAATTTTCTTTGATTGTTAGTTCTTTGCCAGCTGTATCTCCATTCTCAAGCCTCGATAAATGATCTGCCACTTGGTTTTCTGTCACTTTCCTGTCTCTGATATCCACGTCGAATTCTTGCAGAAGAAGTATCCAATGGATCAATCTAGGTTTGGCATCTTTCTTTGCGATCAAATACTTGATTGCTGAATGATCTCTGTAGACCACCACTTTGAGACCCAGCAGATAAGAGAAAAATTTATCAAATGCAAATACAACTGCAAGCAACTCATTTTCAGTGGTTGTATAGTTGAGTTGAGCTTCATTCAGAGTTCTGCTGGAATAGTAAATGGCATGGAAGATCTTTGCTTTGCGTTGTCCCAAAATTGCACCTACAGAAAAATCACATCACACATCACTTCAAATGGAAGGGTCTAGTACGGTGCTACTATGATGGGGGCAGAGACCAGCTTCTGTTTTAGGATCTCAAAGGCTTCTTGGCATTCTTTGGTGAAGTTGAAAGACACATCTTTCTCCAGAAGATTGCAAAGTGGTTTTGCAATTTTTGAGAAGTCTTTAATAAATCTTCTGTAAAAGCCAGCATGTCTGAGAAAACTCCGAATCCCTTTGACGGATATGGGTGGAGGTAGTTTTTCAATTGTTTCGATCTTTGCTTTGTCTACCTCAATTCCATTTTATGAGATCAGATGTCCCAGCCATGGAGTGGCATTTCTCCCAATTGAGTACCAGCACTACAAGAAAAAAGGCCTTTACTGACACTAAGGTTAGTGACACTAGGCTAAAAGTGTCAGAAACGACGTGTAAATGGGCCTATTTCCGTGTTTTTCACTTAAATATCAATAATTACTGACACTATGGTATCAGCGATTTTAGTGTCAGTAATTACTATTACAATAGTATCAGTAAGAAATAAAAAAAAAAAAAAAACGCGTAGTCGTCTGGAGTCGAACCAACACCTCGCAGAAGTGACGTTTTTCGCATATATTACTGACACTAGAGTATCAGTAAATTTAGTGTCAGTAATTAATGATACCTTAGTATCAGTAAAAAAATTAAAAAAAAAAATTATTTCCTTAAGTCTGCTGGGACTCGAAATTGTAACCATTGATATAAATTTTTTTTTATTGTAAGGCTTTACCACTGGGCCAAATCGTGACTTTTGTTCCTTAAACCGCAGTTTATAAAAATATATATGTATTTGTCGGGTCAAAACCTGAACCGTAGTTACCAAATCAATCTTAGTAATTTAGGGTTCCTCTCATTCCCATTGATATAAAATCTCACCATCGGGACACATTAATAGCACTTTGTTGTTCGTTTGATTAATTAACATTTTAAGATTCAGATCACGGTTCACGCTCACAGCAGAGATGGCTGTCTCTCTGCGGTTCGCTCTTCTACTATTCGCTGCTTTTGTTTCATTTCAGTTGATCTACGCTTCTGATGATGCCACGGTACCGTCTTCTTCTTCTTTATTTTAAAAAAAAAAATTATGTGTTGCTTGTGTTTGTATGTATACGAATCTGATGATGCCACGTTTCAGATCTTGTACGAGTCGTTTGACGAGTCATTCGATGGACGATGGGTCGTTTCTGAGAAAGATGATTACAGAGGTGACTTTTTTTGTTGTTGAAGTTTTTGATCTGTATTTATTAGCCATGTTAAGGAAAGTTGTTGCTTTTCTTGTTACTTATTAAGTTTTGGAGATTTTAATTATTGTTGATTTTATTCCAAGTGATATAATTGCGAGACGAGATATTAGAAACTAGAAAGTGGAAACCATAAAAAATTAATAGGTTTTGGTGCATTTAGATTATAGACATAAACCCCTCCATCCATTCGGTGTGAGTTTGTGTTAAGTGATTTGATTAGGATTCATTTTTTAACTTTAATGTGGCGAAGAAATATGTTTAAAGTATTTCTCTGTGTGTGTGTTTGTGTGTTGTGAAAGAAGTGTTAGTTGTTGTGTTCTTCATGTTGGGATGCAGTGGTTCTTAGTGTTTTCAAGGTATTTGTGTATAAGAGATCAAGCAGGGAGTTATCTTTTAGATTTTTATCGAGTCCTAACTTACTGTTGACATTCCAATACCTGTGATTTTGCCAGCACAACAGTAACAGTATCAGGATTTGATTCACGTGCCACAGTGGCTTTTTTCTGGTTGTTCCCGACATTTAGAATATTTTTTCATGTTTTTAAGATTATGACTTGTGTTGTAAACTCTAATATTGGAGATTTATTTAGAGATTTGCTAAATTGTAATTTATCCGTCACTACCACTCTTGCTAAAGAAGCCGCTCTCTACTTTCAGTCTCGTAAGTTCGATGAGTGCCTCGATTTGCTCAAACAGCTGTTGGAGAAGAAGCCCGATGATCCTAAGGTGATTTTAACACTTATCTTTAATGCTTGATGATTGGATCTCCTTACTTGTTTTTCTGGTTTACTGTTGGAAAAGATACGCCTTTGATTGAAATCTTAAAATGTGAGTGAATTGAGATAGTAGATTTGTTGGAAGACTGAGCATGACTGTTATTAAGCACTAGAGTAAGTGTCTCTGTGAG
Source organism: Zanthoxylum bungeanum (assembly GCA_019454045.1). Lineage (NCBI taxonomy): Eukaryota > Viridiplantae > Streptophyta > Magnoliopsida > Sapindales > Rutaceae > Zanthoxylum > Zanthoxylum bungeanum. Next base: position 27,074 of record SKCR01015792.1, read on the forward strand.
CTAAGAAACTATTTTTAGCAGAGTTACAAAGTTATGATATATATATATATTTTGGTGATATGCAACAATGAGAATATTTAGAATATGTCTAAATGAACTAATATTGATATGATAATTCTTTTTTATAGTGTCCAATGCAGCCTGGAAGTTTTGAATGCGGTTATTATGTGATGAAATACATGCAGCAAATTGTAACCAATGTGAACATTCTAAAAGACAATGTAAGTTAACAATAGTTAAGTTTTATCACTAGTCAATTAAGATATCTTACTGTTTAAAATTCTAACTTATAAATATTTTAAAGTTCAAGGGGATTAATGAGTACACTCTGGAAGATATAACGCAACTCCGTGATGATTGGGCAATATATGTTGCACATATAATCACACAGTATAATGAAGAGGTAATTACAAGGACATGTTTTACAGAGGTGATTATTACTTCCTATTTTTTCACTTTAATTCATGACATATTGGGAAATCTTCTATTCTTGCAGAATACAAATGACAAGGACAACATAGCTATTGTTCGTTGAGTTAATGAAGTAGTATGGTATTTCTCTTTTCTGTAAATTAATACATTCTTGTTTCTACTTTTAGCTTAGACTTTTTTCCCCAGATTTTTTAGCTTTGAACTTTTAGTTTCCAGGAATTCCATAATGAACAACTATCTTGTCATCTTGATTTGCTTCCTGCATTTGGAAACAGTATTAGATCATGTCATCTGATAAACTTCATCTGGTTCATGAGATCCTTTTATTTCAGTTTTATGTCCGTCTATATATATATATATATGTGTGTGTGTGTGTGTGTGTGTGTGTTATTGATTTGTTTGTTTTGGTGATTATGTAGCGGTATGAAAGATACAACTTGTTATTATGGATGCCATTTGGTTTTTTATATGCATGCTCTTAGGTTGTTGGTATGGTTATTGTCAATAAGTGCTTTATGTGACAAAAATTAGATTAGGGTTATATTTTGTATTTTTATTTGGATGTATTTAATGTTTTTATTTATGAAGATATCGATTTTTTTTGGAAGTCCATCTAATTCTTAACATTTGGTTTATAATTTCAGATTTTGTGCCAGATATCATATTGTTGGGGGATTGTTGCAGGCTTCTCAACAAGTATCATGAATTTTGGTGGGGGCATGACATTTTGATGGGACTTTAAGAGTAGTTTTTGAAATATATATATGTTAATTTAAAGATTGTCTATGAAGTTTTTGTATTCATCATGTGATACTGTTGAATTGATTAATACGATTAATCTATTATATTGCGAATTTTATATAAATGTAATTTTTTAGTTTTTTATTTCATTGAGTTGGTATATATATATATATATATATATATATATTATGGTTAATTTAATTACAAAAAATAAGAAATATAATTGTGAAATAATACGATTTTTAAATTTTAAAAGATATTGACGGATATTGATACTATAGTAACAATAATTACTGACACTAAAAATCAAATATATGCGATATACTGATACTGCAGTGTCAATAATTTACTGACACTAAAATAGTGTGAGAGATTACTGATACCATAGTGTCAATAATTTTCTGATACTACAGTATTAACGTTTACTGACACTAAGAATCACTGACACTAGAAACTAGTGTCAGTGATTTCTGGCTGCGGCAACACTGACACATTTATATAGTGTCAGTAAAACCCTTTACTGACACTAATTTAGTATCAGTAAAAGCCTTTTTTCTTGTAGTGCAGGTTGGTATCTTCACACCTTTGTAACACATGTTCCAGATTTTGCAAGCAGTGGTCAAAAGAGTCTCCAAACACAGAGAAGTCATCCATGAACACCTCCATACTTTATTCCAGCATGTCTGAGAAGATGGCCATCATGCAACGTTGGAATGTGGCAGGAGCATTACATAGTCCAAATGGCATTCTGCGAAAAGCAAAAGTACTATACAGACATGTAAATGTGGTTTTCTTCTGATCTTTTGGGGCGATGGAAATCTGATTGTACCCCGAGTATCCATCTAGAGAGCAATAGAACTCATGTCCCGCCAGTCTGTCTAGCATATGATCAATGAATGGCAGCGGAAAATGATCTTTCCTTGTTGCTTTGTTCAGCTTCCGGTAGTCCATGCATACTCTCCATCCAGTCACCGTTTTTGTTGGAATCAGCTCGTTCTTTTCATTTTTGACTACAATAATTCCTCATTTCTTTGGTACACACTGTATATGACTCACCCAACTACTGTCTGAGATGGGGTATATGATGCCAACATCCAACCATTTGATGATTTCTTTCTTCACGACCTCCTTCATGATTGGATTTAATCTCCGTTGATGCTCCATTGTGGGTTTGTACTCGTCAATCATCAGAATCTTGTGCATGCAAAATGATGGACTAATGCCTCGAATGTCTGTTATAGTCCAACCAATGGCTTTCTTGTGTTCTCGTAACACTCTCAGCAACTTTTCTTCCTGCTCCAATGTTAGCGAAGAAGAAATAATAACATGTAATTCAGAAGAGTTTCCAAGAAATGCATACCTGAGATGACTCGGTAATAGCTTCAGCTCCAGCTGCGGTGGTTCTTCAATTGAGGGCTTGATTCGATCTTTCTTCGGAAGTTCCAGACTTTCCACTGGTGGTGTCGATTTGAATCGGAATGGCCTGTCAAGATAGTTGATACATTCCAGAATTTCAACATCTAACTCATGTCAGTCATGTTAGTGATGCAAGCTTCAAGTTTTTCCGTGGGAACTATATCAGTATCATGAATAATACTATCAACAACATCAATTTTAAAACATTCTTCCTCCTTTTCTTCACTCGGGAATTTCATGGTGTAGGACACAGGAACTGGGGCGACGCATGTTGTTCCAGGCTCGCGGCCCGGTTGAGAGTACGGATCGAGTAGCCCACGGGGGACTAAACCGGAGAATAATGGAGTCGCCACCCGGTGTGAACCGGGAAAATGATTTAAGGCCGCACTCACCCCTCGCAAGGGAAGACCTCAAACCGTTGGGTTCGGAATGGTCCCTTACTTATGTCAATTGTAATGGATGGATTTGTGTAATATTAACCAAGTCTACAAGACATACATTGGTAAACTACTATAAATCTAAGTTTGCATGCTTCGAAAGTAATATTCTCATAACAGTAAATACATAACTCATAAATACATGCAAATAAACATGTGGCCAAGGAACTCGGCCGTTCTTAATGTAGGACTTCGCATGCCCGGTTGGACGTATTCTACGTCAACCGAGCACGCCGTGACCGGAACAACGAAATAAAATATAACAAAGGGTGCCCTCAGGTCTTACCTTTTTAGTTGCTTTCCGGGAGTGCGTTTCACGGTGCCGGAAGGGTTATCGTTCCACTGTTTTCACCGATCTACTGTTTCTGCTGTTTCCACTGTTCTCTCTTTTCACTGTTTTCTCAGGTTCACTGTTTTCGCTGTTTCGTCCGTTTTCGACGGGTCCGTTGTTTTTACTATTTTCGCTGTTTTCACTCGCGGTTTCCGCTCGTTGTTTTCTCTGATTCACTCGAGGTTTCCACTCGCTGTTTTCTTCTGTTTTTCTCTCTGTTTTTTAACTCAAATTCTCATTCTCTCTCTTGGATTATTTTTGAGTCATTTCTGTCTCGGTTTTTGGGTTGTTTAGGCTTCGGTTTTGGCTAGGGTTTACAAGGGTTCTTCACGGTCAGCGGCTAGGGTGTCTCGGCAGTGCAGTTTTATGGGGTTTCATGAGGGTTGTTGGTCTCGGTTCTTCACGGCAGTGGCGTGCATGGGGGTTGTTGTAGGGGCTGGTTTCATACACGTGGGGAGCTCGGCAGTGCAGTAGGTGCATGGCAGTTTGGTGTGTGATGATGTTGTGCAGGGCTAGGGTTCTCGGTTAGGGCAGTTTTTGTGTTCACATGATGATCCAAAATGGTTCTCTCTGCAGTGAAGGTGGCCGAGAGGTGATGCTTATGGCGTGGGCTGGTTGAGGTGCGTGGAAGGTGTGTCCAGTTGCTGTTTCAGGCCGTGAAGGGGTGTGAGGCTCCTCGGCAGTGCAGTGGCTAGGGTTGATGGCTGAGGATGTCTCGGCATTGGAGGATCATGGATGTTGGTGGTGAGCTCGGCAGTGCAGTGAGGGGCGTTGATGATCCTTGATGATGCTTCCCCCAGGTGATGAAGAGTTGATGAAGAAGGGTCTGGGCCGAGAAGGGTGTTGAGGACCGAGAGTGTTGATGAACGATGAGCTCTGCCTGAAGATGCCGAGAAGATGAAGGTTCGATTATGGTCAGCCCCTGTATGCCGAGTGATCAGCTGGTGAAGGGGAAGCCCATTGATGATGATTCACGAGTGGTTGATGATAGATGATAATGTTATGTGAAGGTCAGTGGGTGGAGTGATGCCGAGAGAGGCGTGATGAAGGGCAAGTTTCAGGGTGTCATTGAAGGTGGGCTGTTGATGAGGACGTGAGCAGATGAGTTGCTGAAAGGAGAATGGCGTGAGATCAGTGGCTGATCCAGGGACTTTTAGCGTCAAATTGAGGGCTGGTTTGAGGTCTCATGCGTGAATCAGAGGCTTGCAGTGAGGTGTGTGCTAGTGGTTCAATTGGTTTTTGTTGTTTTGTTTTTAGGCGTGAAACAAGGAATCATAATGATGGGGCAGTTTCCTAATCGATGTGGGACAAAGGGGTTAGGGGTTATGGTTGGTTTTGTGCGTGAAGGATGTTTGTTTGAAGGCGCTTGTTTCCTAGTGAATGTGGGACAAGGGGAGTGAAGGGGTGGCAGTTTGCAGGGGCTGTGTGGCTGCGTGATAAGTGCTTATTCACTGGCAGTTATGGGCGTGACCTGCGGGCTATTAGAGGGGCTTTGTGCTGGACTAAAGGGGGCAAAATGGATGGCTTTACTGTAGATTACACAATTTATTACAATTATTACACGGTATTGGGAAATCCAATATGACAAAATTACAAATTACAATTATAATTATTATCCTCGAGCAGACCCTAACGGCAGACCCTGAAAGCGGAGGCAGGAACTGATGAACAGCAGAGGCAGAGGCAGATGGCAGAGGCTGAAGGCAGAGGCTGACAGCAGAGGCTGAGGCTGAAAGCAGAGGCAGAGATGAAGCTGAGGCAGAGGCTGAAGGCTGAGTAGAGGCTTTGGCAGATGCTGATGGCTGAGGCAGAGGCTGTTGGCAGATGCTGTCAGGGCAGAGGCAGAAGCTGAGCTGAGGCAGAGTTGTTGACAGATGCTGATGGCAGACAGAGGCAGAGATGAGCTGAGGCTGAAGCTGAAGCTGAGGCAGAGGCTGTTGGCAGATGCTGATGCTGAGGCAGAGGATGAAGCTGAAGCTGAGGCAAATCAGAACTTTCCCGAGGCTTGTTGTAAAACAACAATATCCTTAAAACAAATTCGTCCCCTACCGTAGGTGCAGTAGAACGTGAGACGATTGTTTCCCAGGATACAACGGAAACGTACGAGAAAGGGCACCACCAGACTCGTATCCAACGAACCACAAAGTGTTTGAACTCTCCTTTTAACAAAACAAAGAAAATGATCTTTCGTGTGTGTGCTATGTCTTTCTCTATTTTCTATTTCATATCTTGAAAACAAGAACTGATGTTGTTTATATAGGAAAAGAAAACCACATCTCAATTAATAGAAATTAACTTGCCAATTAAATTTCATAATGGGAGATGTTACACATTGTTGTAACCACTAAGCTAATTAAATTAGCACTAATGGAAATTAAACTATATAACCACCAAGCTAATTAGATTAGCACTTATGGAGATTAAACTTTGTAACCACCAAGCTAATTAAATTAGCTGTTATGGAATTACAAAAGGCTTGAAAATTGTGAACTTTGAGCAACAATTTCTCATTCACCCAAGCACCATTTTAAGCATATGAATATACCATTTCGAAGTACTCACGGAGGAGTATCCGAATCATTCAATAACAACCACTAACACGAAGTGGACCATGCTTAAAATTGAGCCTCAAAATGCTTATAAATACGCATTTTTCCAACAATCCCCCACATGAATGAAATTGGCCGAATTATAAAAACATTTTATTTTGACCTAGAAGAGTTCAACGGTTCAACACCTGCATAGGATAGGTAGGCCACAGCCTTTGAACCTTCCCTTGTGAAAATATATCTCATTACTGGCTGACAGTTGACGCGATGTCATTGAACTGTACTGCCGTTCATGTAAATGGAGAACACATATCACACAGATATTTTACCTACACATTTGAGTTCTCATTATTATGTTCATTTTGGCCATGAACATCTACCTGGTTCTGCAAGAGTTTCTAAAATTGTGCCCCGTACAATTCCCTTTGAAGCGGCCCCACTTCTCTCTCACATAGGTGATTTCTTATTTAAGAGTATCTCGTAATACTCTGCTCGGATTCCCGACGCATAAGAATCATTAAAAGCTTTTGCTTAACCTCTATCCATACGAGCATCACTGTTTCATTTCATCATAGGAATGGACTAGAGGGTAACCCCCACAGTGATCCAATTATGTCTTTTACGAGTAGGTTGTCCCATTGAACCTAGATCTTGGGATCTCCAGTCAACAAGGTTGGGTTTTCCTTCGTAATAAACATTTATCTAATGGGCTTCAGTCCCATTCCCCTCGATGATTTCACAACTAACTCTCTATTTAACCCTTTGGTTAGCGGATCCGCAATGTTATCCTTTGACTTTACATAGTCAATCGAAATAACTCCAGTAGAGAGTAATTGTCTAACGGTATTGTGTCTACGACGAATATGTCTAGACTTACCATTATACATATTGTTATGTGCCCTTCCAATTGCAGATTGACTATCGCAATGAATGCAAATTGCTGGCACTGGCTTAGGCCAACTTGGAATATCCTCTAGAAAATTTCGAAGCCATTCTGCTTCTTCAGCACACTTGTCTAATGCAATGAATTCTGATTCCATTGTAGATCTGGCTATCACAGTCTGTTTGGAGGATTTCCATGATATAGCTGCACCTGCTAGTGTAAACACATAACCACTAGTAGACTTTGAGTCTTTCATGTCAGATATCCAATTAGCATCACTGTATCCTTCGACTACAGCTGGATATCTATGATAGTGCAACCCATAATTACGAGTAAAACGTAAGTACCTAAGTACTCTCACTATTGCTTTCCAGTGATCAACCCCTGGATTACTCGTATATCTGCTGAGCTTGTTTACTGTACAGGCTATATCAGGCCTTGTACAACTCGATAGATACATCAAACTCCCGATCACTCTAGAGTATTCTACTTGAGATATACCATCTCCCCTATTCTTCGATAGGTGTAAACTCACATCTAAAGGAGTTCTAGCCACAGCTGAATCATCATCGTTGAATTTACCAAGAATTTTGTCCACATAGTGCGACTGATCAAGAATAAGTCCATCTGGACTTCTCGAGATCTTTATTCCCAGAATGACATCTGCAAGACCCATGTCTTTCATGTCAAACTTGGATTTCAGCATATTCTTGGTAGATTTCACCATTTTGACATTACTCCCGACAATCAGTATGTCATCAACGTAGAGACATAAAATGACATAGCCAACTTCTGTCTCTCTGACATAAATGCATTTATCACATTCATTGATTTTGAAACCATTTGCCAACATGGTGTCATCAAACTTTTTATGCCACTGTTTCGGGGCTTGTTTCAATCCATACAAGGATTTAACTAACTTACAGACTTTCTTTTCTTGTCCTGGAGCTATAAAACCTTCAGGTTGTTCCATGTAGATTTCTTCATCTAAATCTCCATTCAGAAAGGCTGTTTTCACATCCATCTGATGTACCTCAAGATTGCGCAAAGCTGCAATCGCTAGTATCATCCTTATGGAATTTATTCTCGTTACAGGAGAATAAGTATCAAAGTAATCAAGACCTTCACGTTGTCTATAACCTTTAATTACAAGTCTTGCTTTGTACTTGTCAATTGATCCATCTGCCTTTATTTTCCTTTTGAAAATCCACTTGGACCCTAAAGGTTTACATCCTGGAGGAAGATTCACTAACTCCCAGGTGTGATTTTGTAAGATGGATTCAATTTCACTATTGATGGCATCTTTCCACAAGGCACCATCAGCTGACCTTACAGCTTCGTTATAGCTTTGAGGATCATTCTCTAGCAAAAATGTCAGAAAATCTGGACCAAATGATTTTTCCGTTCTAGCTCTTTTGCTACGTCTTAGTTCAGGTTCAACAACTTGTTGATCCTCTGGAACATTAATTTGTTCTCGGTCCTGACTATCTTCAATGATAGTCTCATGTGCCCGTTTGTGCACATCTGAATTCGAATTAGTTTTACAAGGAAAAACGTATTCGAAAAAGGATGCATTCCTCGATTCCATTATCGTATTCTTGTGAATATCTGGTACATTAGACTCATGCACAAGAAATCGATAAGCATTACTGTTATGTGCATATCCTATGAAAATGCAATCAACAGTTTTTGGTCCTATCTTCACCTTTTTAGGTGGAGGAATGACTACCTTGGCAAGACACCCCCACACTCGAAGGAATTTATAGGAAGGTACTCTTCCTTTCCACATTTCATAAGGAGTTTTCCCTGCTTCTTTCCGTGGTACCTTATTTAAAAGGTAATTAGCTGATAAGACAGCTTCTCCCCACATAGTCTGAGGTAAGCCAGAGCTGATTAACATAGCGTTCATCATCTCTTTCAAGGTACGATTCTTACGTTCCGCAATCCCATTGGATTGAGGCGAATAAGGAGCTGTGGTTTGATGTATGATTCCATTTTGTTCACAAAGTGATTCAAAAGGGAAAACATACTCACCACCACGATCACTTCTTAACTCCTTAATTCTTTTATTCAGTTGGTTCTCAACTTCATTCTTATAGAGAACAAATTTCTCTATAGCTTCGTCCTTGCTTTTCATTAAATACACATAGCAAAATCTTGTGCAATCATCAATAAAGGTAATAAAATATTTATTACCGCCTCTCGATTGTATTGAATTAAAATCACATACATCGGTATGAATTAGATCAAGTGGTTCAGAGTTTCTTTCAATACTATGAAAAGATGATCTTGTTAGTTTTGCCTCAACACAAGTATCACACTTATGTTTGTTATCAATTTTAAAATTGGGAATATGATTCATGTTAATTAACTTTCGCAATGAATTAAAATTAACATGTCCTAATCTACCATGCCAAAGATTAGAATACTCAACAATATAAGCAGAAGAACTAGCTTTATTGATATTTTTGGGTTTAACAACCATTACATTGAGCTTAAAAAGCCCATCAGTTACATACCCTTTTCCCACATACATCCCATTTTTAGTCAAAACTACTTTATCAGACTCGAACACCATCCGGAATCCATGCTTGTTCAGAAGCGATCCAGACACAAGATTCTTCCGTATTTCAGGTACATACAGAACATTGTTCAGAGTCAACTCTTTCCCAGAGGTCATCTTCAGAATCACCTTTCCTTGACCTTCTATCTCAGATGTTGCTGAATTTCCCATGTATATCTTTTCCCCATTTTCAGCAGGCTCAAATGAAGAAAACATGCTCTTGTCTGAGCATACATGTCGAGTGGCACCAGTATCAATCCACCACTCTCTTGGGTTAGAACCCACCAGATTCACCTCAGAAACCACAGCAGAAAGGTTAATGTCTGAAACATCTTGAGTCATGTTTTCTAGCACATTAGCCTCTTGTTTCTTTTTCTTCTTCGGCAGTCTGCACTCAGAAGACTTGTGACCCATTTTGTCACAGTTGAAGCATTTTCCTTGAAATTTTGATTTCTTGGAAACTCCTCCTTTAGGGCCCATCTTTGACCCTTTGTTCTTGAGGTTCTTGTTCTTATGGCCATGTTCGACAACATTTGCTTTGGCCTCATGAGTCATTCCTCTCTTTTCAGAAACTCGGTTATCTTCCTCAATTCTTAGCTTAAGAACCAAGTCTTCAATGCTCATTTCTTTTCGCTTATGCTTTAAATAATTCTTGAAATCTTTCCAACCAGGTGGTAGTTTCTCAATTATCGAGGCTACTTGGAAGGTTTCACTTAAACTCATCCCCCCCTCAGCATGAATTTCTGCTAGAATAATCTGCAGTTCTTGTACTTGGCTTATCACAGTTTTGGAATCAATCATTTTAAACTCTAGGAAACGGCCTACGACAAATTTCTTAGTACCGGCATCCTCAGTTTTATATTTTCGATCTAAAGATTCCCAAAGCCCTTTAGCTGTTTTCATTCCATTCCAGCGTACACACTGTACAAGGAATCACTTAGCCCATTCAGCACATAATTCCGACATAGGAATTCAGAATGTTTCCAAGCTTCAATGGCACTGATGACTTGGATATCAATCTCACCCTCTTTGGGTACATGAGCATCTTCCTTTAGAAACCTCGCAAGGTTCAACGTGGTCAGGTAGAAGAACATTTTCTGTTGCCACCTTTTGAAATTCTGACCACTGAATTTTTCAGGTTTTTCCGCAGCAGGATTGACATGGCTCACATGTCCAACAGGTTGTCTAGCCATTGAGGCAGAAACACCTTGGCCAGCCACAACGGCTGCCATATTAAGCCCAGAGGCTGATGCAAGTTGGCCAGCCGAAGGGGCTGCCACTGCACTTTGGTCAGCCACGGGGGCTGCCACAACATTCTGGCCAGCCGAAGAGGCTGCCATATTCGGATCTACTGTGTTTGGACTGATTTCCATATCCACAGAGTCTCGAATTTGTTTTAAGACTGTAGATAACAATTATTACAATTATTACACGGTAATTGGGAAATCCGAATATGACAAAATTACAATTATAATTATTATCCTCGGAGCAGACCCTAACGGCAGACCCTGAAGCGCGGCAGGAACTGAACGATGAGCAGAGGCAGAGCAGATGGCAGAGGCTGAAGGCAGAGGCTGACAGCAGAGGCTGAGGCTGAAAGCAGAGGCTGAAGATGAGCTGAGGCAGAGGCTGAGCTGAGGCAGAGGCTGTTGGCAGATGCTGAGCTGAGGCAGAGGCTGTTGGCAGATGCTGAGTCAGGCAGAGGCAGAAGCTGAAGCTGAGGCAGAGGCTGTTGACAGATGCTGATGGCAAGGCAGAGGCAGAAGATGAAGCTGAGGCTGAAGCTGAAGCAGGCGGAGGCTGTTGGCAGATGCTGAGCAAAGGATGAAGCTGAAGCTGAGGCAATCAGAACTTTCCCGAGGCTTGTTGTAAAACAACAATATCCTTAAAACAAATTCGTCCCCTACCGTAGGTGCAGTAGAACGTGAGACGATTGTTTCCCAGGATACAACGGAAACGTACGAGAAAGGGCACCACCAGACTCGTATCCAACGAACCACAAAGTGTTTGAACTCTCCTTTTAACAAAACAAAGAAAATGATCTTTCGTGTGTGTGCTATGTCTTTCTCTATTTTCTATTTCATATCTTGAAAACAAGAACTGATGTTGTTTATATAGGAAAAGAAAAACACATCTCAATTAATAGAAATTAACTTGCCAATTAAATTTCATAATGGGAGATGTTACACATTGTTGTAACCACTAAGCTAATTAAATTAGCACTAATGGAAATTAAACTATATAACCACCAAGCTAATTAGATTAGCACTTATGGAGATTAAACTTTGTAACCACCAAGCTAATTAAATTAGCTGTTATGGAATTACAAAAGGCTTGAAAATTGTGAACTTTGAGCAACAATTTCTCATTCACCCAAGCACCATTTTAAGCATATGAATATACCATTTCGAAGTACTCACGGAGGAGTATCCGAATCATTCAATAACAACCACTAACACGAAGTGGACCATGCTTAAAATTGAGCCTCAAAATGCTTATAAATAAGCATTTTTCCAACACTTTGTGCTAATGGGGCTGGTTCCAGTAGCTGTTTGCGTGGAAATATGGTGCAAAGTTTGAGGCGTGTTTTTGGCGTGAATGGGCTCCAACAAGGGGGGGTTTTGGCGTGAACAAGAGGGCTAACTTCAGGGTTATTTGTGTGGATAATGGCTTGCTCCCAGAGGGGGAAGTCCTCAGTGAAGTGGAGGAGTTGGTGTTTAAATGGCGTGAAGGTGGGTGTTGTAGGCGTGAAGGGAGGAGTCAAATTGAGGCATGAATGGAGGCATGATTGATGGGTGAAGTGTGGTGTGAGGCAATTCTTTTAGGGTTATGTATATTTTTACTGCATGGTTTCTAGCTAGGGGTGGCAATGTGGTTTTGTTTTCCATTTTATAATGAGATGGGAAGGAGGCAATTAAATGCTATTCGGTGGAGGGTTGGAGGGTTGGAGATATAATTTATTAGGGGTCAATATTTAATGTGAAAAGAGTGGTGTTAATTAATTGGTTTTGTTGAATTAGTTGAGTTGTTCACGTTGGTGGAAGAAATTTGTGGCTTAATTTGTCTTGTTGCGTTTGGTTTATTGTGCATGTGAGGTTTATCAAATTAATTTGTTGTGAAATGTTGGTGTTGGGCATGTGAGTCATTTACGTGGGGGAGGGCTTTTGTTATTTGTTAATTGGACGTGGGGTATAGGTTATTTAATAATTTGGAAAATGAAGGAAAGATGGATGGATTTGCATGGCTTATGTGAAATGTGGCAAAAGGTAGTGCCTCCTTACGAGACTCCTCATCGGGCTGGTATGCAAAAATGCAATGCCTACACATGGCTTTGAAAACATTGAAGGTAACTTTTTGGTCCTGCACTTTCATAGTTAGTTCTCGTTTTTGCACTCAATCACAGTTCGACCTGTAGCCAAGAATGGTCTCCCAAGGATGATATAAACATCTTTGTCTTCTTCCATGTCAAGGATAATGAAATCTGTTGGGAGAATGAGTTTGTCAACTTTGACCAGAACATCTTCAACGACACCTCTCGGAAATGCAAGCGTTCGATCAGCAAGTTGCAGAGAGACTGAGGTAGGCATTGCTTCTTCGATTTGTAGTTTCCAGTAAATAGAAAAATGCATTAAATTAACACTTGCACCTAAATCACATAAAGCCTTACCAATATAATGTTCTCCAATGGTGCAAGGAACTGTAAAATTGCCAGGATCTTTCAACTTCGGGTGAATTTTTCTCTGAATGATGGTGCTGCATTCCTCCGTCAATGCTATTGTCTCGTAATCTCCCAATCTCCATTTTCGTGAAAGAATGTCTATCATGAATTTGACATAGCTGGGCATTTCTTCCAAGGCTTCTGCAAATAGAATGTTGATATGCATCTTTTTGAACACCTCCAAGAATCGAGCAAATTGTTTATCCAATTTGTTTTTCTGGAGTCGTTGAGGAAAATGTGGAGGTAAAGTGATTCTTTCATGATCTTTTTCCTTTACTTCTTTTTCCTTCATCTGTGAAACTGCTTCTTTTGGAACTCCTTCAATGGTTGCCTTGATTCCAACATCTTAGTTGATTTCAGTACCGCTTTTCAAAGTAATGGCTTGACATTGCTCATTCCCTCAGTTCCTTGGATTTGGTTCTGTGTTGCTGGGAAGATTTCCTGGTGGTCTGTAACTCTGAGCAATGGCCAGTTGTCCCATTTGATTTTCCAGTTCTTTAATAGAGGCTGAACGGCTTTGATTCAATGCTACTTGATTTTGAACCATAGCTGCTAAAGCATCGTATTTTGCTTCTTGCTTCTTCAACTGGGCCATCACTTATGTTATTCCTGGTTCTTTTTCATGCTCCTGGCTTTTATTTGGTTGTTGGAATCTAGGTGGTGGGTAGTTTTTTTGCCCTGAATTGTTGCTCCATGCAAAATTGGGGTGATTCCTCCACTCTGGGTTATAGGTGTTGGAATATGGATTGTTCCACTGTCTGTTGAAATTGTTGACATAGTTCACTGTCTCTTCTCGTTGGTTGTAAGATTCTGACTCAGGTACTCATCCAAATGGTAAACTTGTGGATCCACCATTAACTTTCATGTTAAGAGTTTCCAGATTTTTACAAATCACATCCAGCTTGGAATTCATTGTTGTGTTGGCTCAAACTTCATAAATTCCTGCAATATTTGGATCATGCTCCTTTTTGTTGGCCATAAAGAATTGTTGTTGGCCATTTCTTCAATTAAGTCCCAGGCCTGATCTTCTCATTTTTCCATCAAAGCTCCTCTAGCAGCAGCATCAATTGTGGTTCTCATTATTCCAGAAAGTCCATTGTAGAAGGTTTGGACTTATAGCCATTTTGCGATCTCATGATGAGGACATTTCCGGAGTAAATCTTTGAAACTTTCCCAAGCTTCGCAAAGGGATTCTGAATCTTGTTGCACGAAGGATGTGATGTCATTCCCCAACTTTGCAGTTCTGGCTGGTGGAAAGTACTTTGCAAGGAATTTGGTGGCTAAAGTGTTCCAAGTTGTGATGGAACCTACTGGTAACGAATGTAGCCAAGCTTTAGCTCTGTCTTTCAGGGAATATGGAAAAACCCGCAATCTCATTGCTTCTTCAGCTGCTCGGTTGTAATTGAAAGTACATCAAACTTCCAGAAAATTACTGATGTGGGCATTAGGATCTTCAATTGCATTTCCCCCAAACTGTACTGACTGATGAATCATCTGAATGCATGTTTTGATGTCACACGCATTTGCTGGTAAGAGAGGAAGTACAATACAGGAAATGAGGCCGTCAACCACATGAATGGTTCTGTCTCGAATAGGAATTGGTGGTGAAACCTCCAAAGGTTCAGGTTCCATATTAACGATTGCTTCTTGGCTTTCTCGCATTTCCCTTCTCAACTGTCTGATGGTTCTTTCAATCTCTGGGTCAAGCGGTCGGAGTTCAAAGCTTCTGGTCCGTCTCATGTAGTGTCTGAGAACCTGAAACACAATAAAACAAAAACAATAAGTTAAAATAAAATTAGATACAAGTAAATGTATCTAACCTCAAAATTGAAAGATAAATAAGTCCCCGGCAACGGCGTCAAAAACTTGACAACGCAAGCGCATGTATCGTTCAAGTAGTATAAAAGTATCGATCCCACGAGGACTTAAAACCTTTTGTTATTAATTTATGAAGTTAAATGTTTACAAGTATCTAATGGATTGATTGTTTGATTGGGTGGTGACTTTAAAACTAAAACAAGTAAATAAATTGCTTAAAAGTAGAATGAAGAAAATTCAAATTTATAAAATTATCCAGGGTTGTGAATCCTTCCAATATCTTTTTTAAAAGATGAAGTGATTATTTTACGTTTGTGTAATATATTGGTTTATTAACCTGGAACATGAAATTATGTAAAAGCCTATTCCGATGGTCAAATACAAATACCCAGTATAACCCAATTAATCATATTCCTATGTTAACCAAGTTATCTGAATTCATTAAGATTAAGTTCCAATTATGGCTACCCCCGCCCGACAGGTATATTCATATCCTGTAAGGAAATCTATTAAATGGTTATCTATCCTCAAGGAAGATCGTGGGCTATTAAGTCTAAGGTCTTAAACCTAAAATCCCTTTTCCAAGTTCATTTTAAGTTTACCGAATCAATCTTATTAATGGCCAGTTAAAAAGATGCATTAAGACTAAGGCTCAATAAATAAACTTTTATATTACCCAAACCGTAATTTAACCCCTTATAAACCGGTGATATTGGACTTCATCACAACCTCAGATAACTGGCTTAGTTACAACACATATTTACGGGTAGTAAAAACTTAAATAAAATAAAAGACATAAAGTAAATGCTGAAAAGTAATTGCTGAAAAGTAAATGACGAAAAGTAAATGCTGAAATTAAATACTGAAAATTAATGCTGAAAAGTAAATGCTGAAAAGTAAATTGCTGAAAAGTAAATGATGAAAGTAAATTGCTGAAAGTAAATGCTGAAAGAAAATAAAGTAAAGTACAATAAAAGAAAATGCTGAGGTAAAAGGATCCAATTTTATTACTTCTATTTTAGATATCTCCCTTAATATAATATATTAACTTTGCATGATAATTACCAACCAGCCATATAGACGGTATCCAGATTAAGTCAAATTAATAATTAATTACCAACCGACCAATCAGGCGGTATCCAGTTTAGTTAGGTTAAAACCAATTTAAATAATTACCAACCGACCAATATGACAGTATCCTCGTTAAGTCAGGTTTTAACTAGTTTATATATTATAATTAAGGGAGATTAATCTAAATATTAGTAATAAAAGTTTTACCTTTTACCCCAGCAAGAGGGAGTTACCTCCTCATTACTGAAAAGTAAAAACTGAAAATTAAAGAAAGAAAAGTAATGTGCGTAAAAGTAAATTACAAAAAGTAAAAAATGAAAAGTAAATAAAAGAAAGTGCGAAAGCTGAAATTAATTACTGAAAGCTGTAAATAAACAAACAAGATACAATCTTCTTAGTATTCTTAAGGATTTCCTTAGAAGAAAGTATGAATTTACAAATGAAATAGCTTGGTATTTATAGGCAAAATTTTGCCTCCATCAAATCATCCATCAAATGCTCCACCAAATCCATTATTAATTGCTCCACTAATTTCTATCATGTTTGGTGGTGATTTGATAATTTTTATTATTTATTTCTTAATTTATTTTTTGCTTTGAAAATGACTTTAATAATTACACATAACACACTTCCGGATGTTTCATCAATTTCGTTCATAAAAGCTTCAGAATTCGAAATTATTTTGTCTTTCAAAGTTGTATATCTTTGAGTCTTCTTTAATCTGGAACTTGAATTAGCTTAATCCGATATCGGAGTAAAAAGTTATGCCCAAAATACGACAGATGCGCAAAACTTGAATTTCCAAAACTGCACTTCGTTAAAACGCCATTTCAAGTTTCCAATCTCCAAAATTAATATGTCAAGTCCAATATATGCCCTTATTTGACCCACATTTCGTCCTAAATGATTTCATTGAGTCCCAATATTATTTTATCTGCAAAATAAACTAAAACATATCAAAATGTTCATCAAACCCGAGAAACTAAACAAAATATTAAGTAAAAGATGCGATAAATATTGATATATTTTCCGCTCATCACTTATGGGCAAGAATATGTTGCTAAAGTTTCGCATAGCTGATTCTGGTTCATAGTAAGTGCAAGTTTGATATCGCTTATAGTATAGATTAAATAATTTTTTTATTGTCAATTGCTCTACATAAAAAAGTTCTATTAAAAAAGTTGTATCAAATTATGTTTTGATCTTCAATGTTAGAAGGCCTTCCAATTTTATTATTTATTTACATTTACATTCACATTCACATTCGTATTTACAGGGTCTACAAATACTAAATTCACTTTCAGCAGAGTAATCAGAGATTTTGGAGTCAACTGACCAATGATAGGATTAAAAAAACACAGTACCAATTTTTTTATTTTTTTTTTCAAAAAAAGGATCAATGGGAAATTGGAAATGTCAATGGTACCCTTAGTAATTACTCAAGCTGGTAATTGAGTAACTTTACTTCACCTGGGAAATATTCATGTAACTATCTTCAGAGAAAAATAAATTCCCATAAACAATGGGTTATATTTGTAGCATATATAAAGCACGAATCAGCTAGCTAGGGGCTCTTCATAACAAATTGCCTTCTGAAAAACCCAACATAGTTTGAGAGATCATAGATGTTGAATATTGGCACATGTTTTGTTTTGTTTTTAGTATTATTTGGGGTGTCTAATATTACATTATTAGTCAAATGTATAAACAGTTAGGTTGCATTTGTTTTGTTTTGTTTTTTTTTTTTCCACCTTTTTTTAACACAAATTAGGTCTTAATGTTACTGAATGCTGAATAGATAACATTTATGCCCTTTAAACTTGTATTTTATTTTCATGACTTGTTTGAATGTGTTATAATTTTTTTAGATTTTTTTTTATAAAATAATAGAGTTGATTGCAAGAGTGGCAATGGGCTCGACTGAGCCGGGTTTTTTAGAAAAAAAAATTTTCTCTAATTTTTTAAATTTTTTTAATACTTAAAATGAAAAAAAAATCAATGCTTTTAGTTTTTTTTTTTTTTTTTTTTTGGATTGCACCTTAAAAATTTAGTTATAAACTAGCACGTGGTCTGCACTCTATGCGGGTTAAGCATATCTTTAACTAAAATTTCATATCATAAAAGAAACACAATGTTATTTTATATATAGATCTTGTAAATATTTTTGATCTCATTATTTTATAATTTAAATGAGACAATTGATTTATTTACATTTAATATATATATATATATATATATATATATATATATATATATTATATATATATCATGTTTATTTGTCTCGAATTGTCAAATAATATTTCTTATTTAC
The DNA here is from genome assembly GCA_019454045.1 of Zanthoxylum bungeanum. Taxonomy (NCBI): domain Eukaryota; kingdom Viridiplantae; phylum Streptophyta; class Magnoliopsida; order Sapindales; family Rutaceae; genus Zanthoxylum; species Zanthoxylum bungeanum. The sequence goes on from SKCR01015792.1 coordinate 45,344, forward strand.
ATTAGAGTTTCTCTATCCTCTTTATCTTTCATTTGAAAAATAGCTATAAATAGCTTTTAAAATGTTTAATTTTCTTTCGGATGAATTCCAATAAAATTTAATATAATTTATTCAATTTAAGCTTAAATTTTCTTATTTAATTTCTAATCTTAATCAATTCAGATTCACTTTGCAATAACTAATAATCAAAGTTTGCATGCTGAAGAAAGATAACAAATAATAAAAAGTTCATAAAAAAACTTATAGAAATAATTTAAAATCCAGATTAACTTTGCAAGTACTAAAAGTTAGAGTATGTATCATTAAACACAACAAATAATAAAAAGATCATGAAAAAAACTTATAAAAATAATTTAAAATAAAATAACAAAAAACAATCAACAATCAACATACCCAAAACAAAAAAAATGGTTAGGTTTTGTGAACAGATGTTATTTAGTTTTCTTATTTTATAAGAAATTATGTTTTAAATTGTAATAGGTCTCTTATTTTAATAATTTATAATTTTATAATTTTATAATATAATAAAAAAAATTATTATAGATCAGGTACCACATACGTTTTTTTTTAATTTTAATGGAAGATTATAATATTTTTTTTATTATTATAATAGGTTTCTTATTTTAAGAGGAGATTATGTTATATTATAATAGGTTTCTTATTTTAATTTTATAATTTAAAAATAAAAAATTATTTTAAAGATATTTTAATTTTATAATTTAATAAGAAATATAAGATTCCATTTTTATATTATAATAGGTTTCTTATTCTAATAATTTATTATTTTAATTTATAAATTAATAAAAAAAATTAATTATATAGATTATGTGCCACTGTGGATAGCGTTGATTTTGTGTGAGATCCTGCACATAGGATAGCGTTGATTTTGTGTGTGATCCTCCACACTATCCCAACATAGTTTAAGGATAACGTTGATTTTGTGTGTGATCCTCCACACTTAGATGACATGTATATCAGAGACCTTTCGTGGTCTGACCACTAGATGTTCGTTGAGTGTGGACCGATAGACTCGTTAATTGGTGTGTATCAAGATAGGATCCGTCAACCTAAATGTGTAACATAAGGGGTTTATGTATCCATGTTAGTAAGTCACGATTCTCAAGGCTTTAACCACAGCCGATCATCTATGATTGACTGCATATACATCAAAAATAATGTTTTGATTAGTTATAAACAATCGTGTACATGTCGATAATATGAAATGTGTGATTTCGAAACTTGACGGTATAATCTATGTTTCCTAAGCACAACTCGGATAGCCTATGACAGAAGGATTATTAAACATATGTGATGACCTCGACATGTATAGTTCAGAAAGGTCGTTCATGTTTTTCGTAATTTTGGAGATGGCCGAATTGCGTACATATGAGTTAGGGTCATATGACGAACGTGTCTGAACTTAGAGAGTCTCACAATATGAAGTGTACTCGTTGAGCTTTGGGTAACCTATCATATTTGATAATAAATAATATTTGATATAATAATTATCAATTAAAATAATTAGTATTATTGGATAACATTAATTATTTACTAGAAGTGATTAATTAAATTAATCAAATTTATTTAATTGTTAAATAAATAATCACATAAAGGCTTTATTGTAATTTCATAAATATCTCTACAATTTGAGGATATTTTGGTAATTACAAAATATGCATTAATAAGTGTATATCACTTGATTTAATTTGATTAATCAAGTTGTTAGACAAATTGATAAAATTATACCTAATATGTATATTTAGACAAATGAGATTAAGCCCACCATACAATTGATTAAAACTTTTATTATTACAATAAAATATAAGCTTAAGCATAAAAGATAAGTTCAAGCATTTTGATAAGTAAGTTTTAACTTAAAGAAAATAATTGTAGGAGAAACTTTTCACGTTCTCTATAATTTTTAATAAGAAAATAAGATTTGATCTCTCATCCAAGCTTGCTAGTTAAGTTTTGATTTTCTCTAATAAGTTTGTTTTTCATTAATGATTTGATATCATTAGTGAAGCATATGGTGATTTATTAAGTATTTGATGCATAATAACATATCTTGAAGTTGAAATAAGGTTAAACATTTATGTATAGATGCTTTGCAAGCATAGAAACACAATATGATTGTGATTGGGTCAAAATTTATGTATGTTGGTGTTGCGAGATTTTCGTACCGTAAGTATACGGTGTCAAGTTTTAGTAAACGATAAATATGAGTGTCGAACCCACAGGGATTGTAATCAAACTCGCACTAAGTATTATAATTAATAAACTTAATTTTATTTAGAAGCAATTTAAAATAATCTAAATTTAAAAATTAAAAACTAATTAAGCAAGATATCAAAACGTTAAATTAAGATAAGCCAAGATGAGAGAGATTCTAGAGTCCGATTTTACCTAGCTATCCCCTATGTATTTACTATGCCAATCAATTCTTATTCGGTTGCATTATTTATAATCCAAGAACCCAAGTTATTTTAACTCCCTCTCCCGAATGCCGAGTGAATATATTATTAACTACTGACTTCGATATCCCTATAAAATTTAGTAATCAACAACTCATTACGCTCTGTGATTCTTTGTTAACGACTTCAAAGGGATTATAGATTCTCCCAAACTCTACAAATCTCCTAGGTTATATTCTCTAGATCCTATTCAAAATCCACTCTCCCGAGCGATAGATTCTAAACATTCATCATCTTAATTTATGGCCAACAAACTAAAAACATTAAACATAAAAGACTATAAATAAACTGAATTAAAATTTCATAAAAATCAAATTGGCAAACAACACATATGTTCAAGCATTGGCTACATCATCCTCTAGAATAATAGAGTTAGTTCATGACTAAAGATAATAACAATGAAAATAGGGTCATGAATCTAATAGAAATCATTAGAGTTTAAAGAAAGAAACTAGAAGATTAAACCCGAATCGAATCCCTTCGTCTTCAGACATCACCGCCTTCATCTCATTTTGTCGCCCTTCAATCTTCCTCATTGGATCTCTCTAAAATATATGTTAGAGTCTTTAGTTGTGTATTTTTCTCCCCCTTTAGGGTTTTGGACGAGCTTCTATATTTATAGGGAAGTCCCGGAGTCCTTCTGCATGTAAAATACAACTTAATTAAGATTATGGACATCTGTCGCAGCGTTGCAATGCCGGAATTGGCGTCGCGACGCCAAATCCTCGGGAATTTACTATGGCAGAAATTTGAAGAAGCGTCGCAATGCCAATTCCGGCATTGCGACGCCAGACACTTTTTCTGGTGTGCTGATTTTCTTCGTTCCAGCCTTTCCTGCGTGCTTTCGATGCGTCCTTAAGGTCCCAAAATAAGTTCATTTGCCCCAAGATCCATATTCCAATGCTTCATTAATCAAACATAAAACAAACTACAAAATACATTAAATAACACAAAACCTAACAAAATAGTAAGCTAAGAATGCCTGAATAAGTGGGTATAAACTACACTTATCAAACACCCCCAAACTTAAGATTTTGTTAGTCCCGAACAAAAGACTAAATAAAAACTAAATAAAAATAAACAAACACAAATAACAAAATTAACTGGGCCACTTTCGTAGGGATCACGATTGCATTTAGTGTATGCAACAAGCCTTTAAACCCCCTAGGCAACCCTAATGGACGAGTTATAGTATCGTGAGAGCTTACAACAACGACACTCATAAACGTCATTCACACACATGCAATCATGTAAAAATATAAAAGTAAACAAAATAGTCTCGATAGTTACACATAATATTATCCTCAAAGAATGCCTACTAATGAAATCAGAGAACCTTCAAAGTACTCAATGCAACTCAAATCCAAGTTCTTGAATAAATCATCTAAGCCAGACTCAAAGTGTGTGTGTGTAAAGGTTCAGTCACAGCTCGACTCCTAAGTAAGCTAACTCAATGATTTCATCTCAAAAATTGAGATCCGATAGGTCAAACCAACCTAGATATCTCAAAAGTATTCTATATTTGCCTATTCTATGCTACGTATGGTACACATATTTTCCTTATTTTTTCTTTGTTTTCATTTCATCATTTTTTTTAACAAACCTACCCTTTAAGGTAGCATTTCTCTTAATGGTGATCATGACACTCGCCCATGGATAGCTTCACGCTTATCGGTTATAAATGGTTTAACTTTTTCTTGTTCCTTTCATTTTTTTTCTTTCTTTTATTTCTCTTTTGTTTTTACCCATACCATACATCATAACACTAGCATATTGAGATATATATCTAAACAAACAGTTATTCATCGGTAAATAATTTCTTCAACTAGTCACTTTGCCAACTACCTAGGTTCTTACTGCTAAAAACCTATTGTTAAGTGCTTACGAGTCTAATCTAGATCACCTACTCAAGAACATTAGATAAAAATCAATTGGGAACTTATCATTTCTAAGACTTCATCGAATGCAAACAAAATTCATCATTTGGACTTATGTTGTACTACGTATGACTTAAAAAAAATTTAAAATAAATCGCAAGAACTATCACTACATGCACACATCCCCAAATTTAAAGTTTTCATTGTCCTCAATATAAGATAAACATAAAGAAACAAGAGTGAGGAACATCACTACCGTGCATGGAGTTATTCAGGCTCATGCTGGTCAGAATTTGGTTGAGGAAGTTGTGTGGGTTACGCTAAGACTTGCATAAATACACATGCAAACTAATAAACAAGTAAATAGCACACAATAAAATAAAACAAAAGTAAAGAAAGCAAATGCAAGGGTTGCCTCCCCGCTAGCGCTATGTTTAACGTCTTCAGCCAGATGCAACCACCCAAATGCTCATGATGGCTTCAATGTAGCTGACCAGATAGTCTCATATGCCTTCTTCTTTGGTATCCACCGGTTATTAGGACATGAAAAAGATAACTTGGCAGACTGTGGAAATTTATCCATGGGTGGTCCTCCAAGTTCCACTGATGTTTGAAATTTTGGACTGCACATGTAGTAAAATTAGCTCGACCATTTTTTGAGCTTCCCATGGATCATCTTTAAGTGAGCACTGACTCTTATTTTCCTCTTTTTGCAATACTTTAGGATCAGTTACAATTTTTTCTACGGAGAAACTTTTTTGTTTGGCTCAATTGCTGGTTCACTCTGTAGGTTGGCTTGAGTATATAGAGACACACCTAACACATTGTCATTGTACCTTTCATTGTACCTTGTAACTTCCTTCTCTACAATGTCTAACCTGTGACATTCTTCATCATCTTGAGGACTTGGCATGGCTCTGAAAACACTAAAGGTGACTTCTTCATCTTGAACTCTCATTTTCAGTTCACCTTTCTGCATATCAATGATCGCTCTGCCTGTTTCCAAGAAAGGTCTCCCAAGAATGATTGGGATGTCACGATCCTCCTCCATATCCAGAACAAGAAAGGCAACATGGAAATAGAACTTATCGACATTAACCAACACATCTTCTACTATTCCTCGTGGGTAGGTGAGAGATTTATCTGCTATCTGCAATGTGACTGTGGTTGGCTTTGCCTCACCTATGCACAACTATTTGTAGATGGATACGGGCATGAGATTGATACTAGCACCCAAATCGCATAACGTCTTACCAAAATATCGATTTCCAATAGTGCACGGAATGGTAAAGCTATCAGAATCCTTCAGTTTTGGAGGGAGCTTCTTCTGTATAATAGCACTACACTCTTCAGTGAGTGTTACTATTTCAAAATCTGCCAATTTCCTCTTCTTGGAGATCACATCCTTCATAAACTTCACATAGTTAGGCATTTGTTCCAAAGCGTCTGCGAATGGGATGTTGAATGAATCTTTTTAAAGATATCTAGAAACTTGGCAAACTGAGCGTCTAATTTCTTCTTTTGAAAGCACTGAGGGTATGGGAAATATATCTTCGGGATGAGAGGTGGCTTATATGGAGGAGCTACTGCACCGTTCTCTTCTTCCGTCACTGTTTCCTCTTGAAATGCCATTTTTTTCCTTTACTGCCTAAGTCCTTAGGACTATCTCTAATCTCTTTCCCACTCCTGAGTGTAATGGCCTGACACTGCTCCTTAGGATTAACCCCAATGTTACTAGAAAATGCCTCTTTCTATTGATTATCCATGGAAGAAGCTATCTGACCAATTTTTACCTCTAAGGACTTTATTGTTGCCCCTATATTGCCCATATGTGTTTCAATATTTTTCAGCTTCGACTCATTCTTCTCAAACCTCTCTGAAGTTTTAGTAACAAATGTGCTCATGAGGTCTTCTAATTATGGTTTCTGCTCAGCTCTTTGATTATTGAATCCAGGAAGAGGTTGCAAGACAATCTCTGTGTTAGCATATGAAAAGTTCGGATGATAATAGTTAGTCATAGGATTGTCTCTATAGTTGTTCAAGTTCTGATTTTTTTCATATTGGACTTGCTCATATCCTCCGCCAGGTAAGAGCATTCTATTAGCAGTAGCAGCTTCAATAGATGGTTGGCCCTGTTGATTGGTTAATACTGCTAGATGAGTCGTGAGGGATGACACTTGAGCTGTAAGTTCAACAATAGGATCCACCTCGTATATACCAATCACTTTAGTCATAGTAGTGCGTTCACTTGGCTATTAGAAAATGTTAATGGTCATCTCCTCTAGTAGAGCATACGCATCTTCAGAAGATTTCTTGAATAGTGTTCTCCAGCAGCTATTAAAACGCTCACAAAGTGATTCTTTACTCCCAAGTATAAGAGCGTCGAAGTAATAAATTAACCCGGTAAGTCCGGGGTCGATCTACAGGGAATAAATTTAGTAAAATAAAATAACAATTTGAGTGAAATAAAAATATTGGATTTGTTTGAAGTGATGAAAAATTTTAAATTGAACTACAATAATAAATTAAAATACTGGGGGTTAGGAGATCCACTCTTAATATTTCAAATATAGAGAAATCTTACTTTTTATAATATACAAATTATTATTATTACCCAGTTAATTTATTTCAGGAATTAATTATGCGAAAATATTAAAACCAGCCATACATACGGTGATAATATTTGACTATAACAAGTCAAGTTAGGTACTCAATTATGCCCTAAAAATAAAACCAGCCCTATAGACGGTAGCAAAGTTTGTCAATAATTAATCCAGATTTAAATTACTTATTCAGATTACAATTTATATATTATAATATAACTAAAATTAATTTATATTCTCATATTAAGAGATTTACTCTTTACCCCATCAGGATGAAATTAGCTACTCATGATTTGAAGAAAAACATGCATAATTTTATTACCGAAAGAAAAAGAAATTACAAGAAAGCTCAAAAATATAAAACATAGAAGATACTCTCTCCCAAATTATACAAGAGAACTTTAAAAGAAATCATGAAGCAAATGAGAGGTGGACACCTCTATTTATAGTAGAAGTTCTCATCTCTCAATTATTCATTATAACTTTCAAAATCAAATACAAACAACAAACTTTAACTAACTTATTTTTTTATTTTTATTTTTTGACTTTTTTTTTGTTGATCATGTAGTAAATATTTATCACAATCCACCTAAAGTGAATTGTGACATTTATTTATTTATTTATTTTCTAATAATTAAAATTACATACAATATACATGATTTCTTCATCTATTTCGACCTTGAAACATCAGACTTAGAAAATCTTATGAACTTTAAAGTTGTAGATCTTTGAGTCTTCTTTCATCTGGAACTTGAATCACCTTAATTCGATACCGGATAAACAGTTATGGCCAATAAACGAAACTTGCGCAAAGTTAGAATTTTCGAATTTGTACACTGTCAGAACGCCCTTCCAAGTTTCCGACCTCCAAAATCAAATTGTCAAGTCCATTTTTTCTAGTTATGCATCAAATTATTATTTCACCTACATAAAAGATAAAAATCACAATAAAAATATATAAAACATAAATTTAATTAATATGCTAAATTAAGGGGATTAATGAAACTACAAGTGTAAAATGATCGATTTTTCTTTTAATAAATGTGCACTTTTAAGTGTTCATCAGCTACATCGACCATGGTTCTGTTTGGACCATTCAACCCATTGTAAAATAATTGAATCTGAACCCAGTCCTCAAAATTATGTTGTGGGCATCTCTTGAGTAGATCTTTAAAGCGCTCCTAGGCCTCGTATAAATTCTCAGTCTCCAACTGCTTAAATATGCTTATTTTTGTTCTCAGTTGGGCTGATTTAGTCGGTGGAAAGAACCTCACAAGAAATATTATAGTGATATCCTGCCATGTCATGATGCTCCCTATCGAATAGATTGCAGCCAACCTCTCGCTTTATCCCTTAACGAGAATGGGAAAAAATGTAGCCTGATAGTCTCTTTGGTCACGCCATTCATCTTAATTGTATTTGCCATCTCCAAGAACATCCTTAAATGAACATTGAGATCCTCTATAGTTGAACCCCCAAACTGGTTCTTTTGCACCATATTGATCAATGTAGGTTTCAACTCAAAGGTATTGGCATTGATTGGTGGGTGCGCAACCCCAGAATAGTTATCATCAATGACTGGTTTAAAGTGATCTTGGATTGTCACCTAGCATGGGTTGTTCACTATATTTTTCAGCTGTCATTACTTCTTTTTCAATTTTCCTTTCTTTCCTTAGTCTCCTGGTTGGTCTTTCTATTTCAGGATCAAACAGAAGCGAGTCAAGACTTGTGGATCTTCGTATTCAATGAAGCACAAAAAGACAAGAAAAAATTCTAAAAAAAATAAATAATAAAAAAAATCTAAATTAAAGCTAAGGTTATTTGGTAATAGTATTAACGTGAATTAGATTAACAATCCCCGACAACAGCGCCAAAAACTTATTGCAAGATTTTCGTACCGCAAGTATACGGTGTCAAGTTTTTAGTAAAATATAAGTATGAGTGTCAAATCGACAGGGATTGTAATCAAACTGGCACTAATTACAATAATTAATAAACTTAACTTTATTTAGAAGTGATTTAAAATAATCTGAATTTAAAAACTAAAAACTAATTAATCAAGATATCAAAATGTTAAATTAAAATAAGCCAAGATGAGAGAGATTATAGAGTCTGATTTCACCTAGCTATCCCCAATGTATTTACTATGCCAATCAATTCTTATTCAGTTGCATTATTTATAAGCCAAGAACTCCAAGTTATTTTAACTCCCTCTCCCGAGTGCCGAGTAAATATATTATTAACTATTGACTTTGATATCCCTATAAAAATCTAGTAATCAACAACTCATTACGCTCTGTGATTCTTTGTTAACGACTTCAAAGAGATTATAGATTCTCCCAAACTCTACAAATCTCCTAGGTCATATTCTCTAGATCCTATTCAAAATTCACTCTCCTGAGTGATAGATTCTAAACATTCATCATCTTAATTTGTGGCCAACAAACTAGAAGCATTAAACATAAGAGAATATAAATAAACTGAATTAAAACTTTATAAAAATCAAATTGGCAAACAACACATAGGTTCAAGAATTTACTATATCATCCTCTAGAATAATAGAATTAGTTCATGACTAAAGATAATAACAATGAAAATATGGTCATGAATCTAATAGAAATCATTAGAGTTTAAAGAAAGAAACTAGAAGATTAAACCTGAATCGAATCCCTTCCTATTCGAACGTCACCGCCTTCGTCTCCTCTTGTCGCTCTTTAATCTTCCTTATTGGATCTCTCTAAAATATGTGTTAGAGTCTTTAGTTGTGTATTTTTCTCCTCCTCTAGGGTTTTGGACGAGCTTCTATATTTATAGGGAAATCTTGGAGTCATTGTGCATGTAAAATACGACTTAATTAAGATTATGGACATCTGCCGCAGCGTCGCGATGCCAAATCCTCGGGAATTTACTATGGCATAAATCTGAAGAAGTGTGGCGATGCTAGAGAGTTTTTCTAGTGTGCTGGTTTTCTTCGCTCCAGCCTTTACCGCGTGCTTCCTATGCGTCCTTAAAGTCCCAAAACAAGTCCATTTGCTCCCAGATCCATATTCTAACGCTTCCTACTAATCAAACATAAAACAAACTACAAAATATATTAAATGAAACGAAACCTAACAAAATAGTAAGCTAAGAATGCCTGAATAAGTGGGTATAAACCGCTCTTATCAGTTGGACATGGAACACAAAAATCAGAGTTTTGAACTCTAGATAAAAGTTTGGAACTATGACTACCATTTTTAGAATCACTTGAATATCTTTAAGTGACCTACATTTATTAATGGATTTTTTCTTTGTGGGATTCTTATTCGGTGTGAATTATGGATTCAAATTTACTTATATATGTATTTTGAATATATTTATGTTTTGTAGAAATATTTGATATTTTGAAAAATATGATTTTTATTATTTAATTATTTTAGATGTGTTTAAAAATGTTGATGTTGGTTTTGATGTTAAAAATTAGATTTTGATGTTTGGAAATATTTGGAGAAAAATTGGAAGCAATTTAGAACTTAAAAATTGGATTTTTCATCTCCCTAAAGCATATTGGCGCGACAATAAAAAAAAAACTACAGTATACGCTACAGTATGCGTGCACAGTGCATGCTATATTATGCGTACACAGTGCGTGCTACTATACACAAGCACAAAGCGCGCTACAATACGCACGCGATGAGTGCTAAATATTATTTTTCTCTATTTCGGTATTTTCGGACTTCTATTCATCCCAGATTTTTCTTATGCACTCGAAATGGAATATAATATCTCATGTTTCATTTTAAAAATACACTCATGCTTTATATTCGCTGGTTTGACTCATTTCTTCTGCGCAGGGCTCCGATCCGACCTTAGGGGATCTGGATTTGCCCCAACAAAATGGTATCAGAGCAAGTGTTGACCACACAACATATTTATAAAAAAAAATCATGTTTTACATGTTTGACATGCATTTGAATCTCTGCCTTTATATTTTTAATTTAATTATACGTGAGTCATATTTGATATGCTTTGCATGTTTAAAATTAAAATTATTTATTTGACCCAAACATGTTATTTAATGACTTGATGTCATAAATCTTTCATGATTAGGTGATTATTTTTCAGTGATGGTATTAATAATGTTGGAGGATTATTGGATGGTCAGTCTTGTCAATATGGAGTTGAGCGAGTTCTTATTACTTGTGTCCAATATCATCATTATTGTGAGGGCATAAGTGGTTGGAATTTTGACCATTCCGGTAAAACTATGATGTATCATGATGAGTTGACGTTATCATCCAATACCGTCATTATTGTGAGGGTGTACTAGCGAAGTGCATTATTCCATATTGACAAGTATATACCTAGAACATGTATTAATCCAATACTGTCATTATTGTGGGGATAAGAAACAGTTCAGGACCAAATTTAGTAGTAAGATGAATGTGATTGACCGATAAGGTCTACTTAATGAGTTTATGAAGGTCAGTACCATCATTATTGTGAGGCTGGAGTAAATGTCATGGGATGCACTTCCCGCTATGAAATTCGATTGTCAAATTTCTATTTTTCCATGAAGGGAGATTACGAAATTACGTAAAGTAATGAGAGAGCACTAATATAATTAAAATCCTTAATTGTATTAGTGTTTTATATTGATCTGAAAATATTCTGCTAATGTTTATTATTATCTTATATATGGAAGCCGTAAATCCATTAGCATGACTTTTGGATTCCAACAAATTGAAAGGAGCAGAAAATTAATTTGAGTGAGAGATGAACATTTGCCTTGTCTTGGAGTCAAAGTGATTGAACTATATGACACTTAATCCATTGCCCATCGAAATCGATTCTGATTCGACTCCTGAAGAGCGGGAGACATTTGAAAAATGGAAGGCCGATAACCTGAGGGTGAAGTCTTACATTTTAGGATCGATAGTTCCTGATTTTCCCAAACATTACATTGATGTGTCTGATGCTTGGAGTATTGTGAGAACACTTCGTTTCGGTATTTCCAAACTCCGATTCATCCCAGATTTTTTTCCTATACACTCGAAATGGAATATACTATCCCATTTATTATTTTTTAAAAACATCAATGCTCTATATCTGCTGGTTTGACTCGTTTCCGATATGAGGTGCTTCAATCCGACCTTAAAGGATCCTGATCCGCCCCAACACTTTCCAATATTACAAAGAGTAGATTTATGTAGGCCCGATAATGGTAAGAAATCATAACCGAATTGAATCATACGGTTCAGTTACGGTTAACCATTTTTTTAATTTAAAAAATAAAAATTATTATAAAATAAAATTGATTGCAAATAAATATGAAAATATTTTATTACAAAGAGCTTACACTTAATTTTTATATGATTAAGCTATCTACGTATCCTCTTGGGGGTATAGAGAGGAATCAAAGCTCATGTAGTTCTGATACAATTTTTCTAGTTAGTGACCTCATTTATTTACATGATTAAAATTTAAAAATTTATAAGTTATATTTTATTATTATTATTATTATTTTTCAGGGGAAAGTGTTATCGTCCTCACTGAGCCTTCAGATCCAGTATCAGTGTAGTCACATAAATTTTCAAAAGAATCTGGTACGTACTCTTGTTGTCGTAGTTTGGCTTGGGCTTCTAAAGTTGAAGGGTGTAAATAGGTCTTTTGGTGTCTAGGATATTGTCTCATGAGCTGAAGGTTTGCTCCACTGACACAGTTGACATCCTTGTTGCAAAAAGCTCATTGGCCATAACAAAAAAGACTAGAAATAATGCTTCATGCCGACGCCACCACTCGAGGATTAGAAAGTGTGAACCTACAAAACTTTCAAGGGGAAACTCGAAAGGTGTGGTTATATATTTATCAATTTCAAAATGATCGATGGTGGTAGATTTTGATTATTATTATTTTCCATTAACCATCTACTTCCAGTAAGGAGCCTTGAAGGTTCGACAGAGTGATCTGGCTGACTGATTTCACCGGCGGGTTGGATTCCGTACACACGTGTATAATCGTCAAATAATTCATCTATAATATTTCTTTCCCCATCAGTAATTAAAGACAAACTTACCTCAATTGGTGTAATAGATAAAAAAAAATTATAATAAGTTTATAAAGCATTTTCTAAACCATAAATTTTAAATATTGGATCAAAAAGCAGTTGCAATAAGATAAAGCAAAGATATTTTTTTGAAATAATTAAGTTATTTTTATCTCATTAATAAAGTACAATCTTTCAAATCCAAATTTTTAGTAGTTTTCTCTTTTTCACACTTATTTAAAGCCCCAACAATGTTAAGAGCTTCAAGCATGAAAATGTTAGAAGTATGATAATAAACACTACTTAAATTGTTAGTTGTAACGTTAAAATTTTTTAAGATATTCAAAATTTTAGCACAAACATCCAATTACTAAGATACGAAAAATTTCATGATGATATTAAGATAAAAATGCACACAACAAATCTTTATAGCCAAAACTTTCATTAAATAGAAAATACATTGAATTTCAACGAATTGGAACATCACATGAAATTTTTTTGGGTTGAACACTATCGAGTTTACAAAACTTACCCCATTATATTCTAAATTTAGTGTATGTCCATATTAAATTAAATATTTTTTTAATTGGTGTAAGGTGCATACTCAACTTTTTTTAAACCGTCTTGTACACATAAATTTTAAATATTGGATCAAAAAGCAGTTGCAATAAGATAAAGCAAAGATATTTTTTTGAAATAATTAAGTTATTTTTATCTCATTAATAAAGTACAATCTTTCAAATCCAAATTTTTAGTAGTTTTCTCTTCTTCACACTCATTTAAAGCCCCAACAATGTTAAGAGCTTCAAGCATGAAAATGTTAGAAGTATGATAATAAACACTACTTAAATTGTTAGTTGTAACGTTAAATTTTTTTAAGATATTCAAAATTTTAGCACAAACATCCAATTACTAAGATACGAAAAATTTCATGATGATATTAAGATAAAAATGCACACAATAAATCTTTATAGCCAAAACTTTCATTAAATAGAAAATACATTGAATTTCAACGTATTGGAACATCACATGAAATTTTTTTGGGTTGAACACTATTGAGTTTACAAAACTTACCCCATTATATTCTAAATTTAGTGTATGTCCATATTAAATTAAATATTTTTTTAATTGGTGTAAGGTGCATACTCAACTTTTTTAAACCGTCTTGTACACATAAATTTAAAATATGGCATATATAACGAACATGAAAAAAATTTCATCCAACATTAGATTGACAAATTGATTTAATTCATTAATTAAGGCTATGTTTACGGATGAATTATTAAATCTTATAGTTAAAACCTTATGCAATAATGTATATTCTTTTAAAATATTTCTAATAATTAAATATATATTATGTGCAGTGTGTGAATCATCAAAAACACGAAATACAATAACTCTTGTTTGAATCATCCATGTATCATCGATCCAATGACAAATAACACCCATGTATGAATGTCGTTGCTAATGATCACTTCAAATTGAAACACGTCCTTATGTGATTCAAAATAATCCTTTTAAAAAATTCATTAATAAATAATTCAAGAATTTTACGTTGACATGTATACCTAGAAACTATACATGTAGCAGGATTAGCAGCTTTATGCATGAAATTATTAAATGTTACTTTTCATCAAAACTAAATGCTAAGTGTTCCATGGAAATAAATTTAGCCAATTTTTCTTTAAACATGCATCAGTGTATTTGAATAATTGACTTATAGAATATGAAGAATCATGTCGAGGATCAGAAGTGTACCTCCCTATTTGTTGTTGGGTTTTGTCTATCCTTATCTCAATTGGATGATGTTTCCTCATGTGGCTTGTCAAGCTTCCGTACCCATCACTATGTTTATACAATTCTCCATAATAATTGCAGACATCCTTCTCCTCACCATCATTATTTACTATATATGAAAATATTTTGTGAATATATAAGACCATCGGGTTTTGACTTGAGAGAATTTGAGAGATTGATATTTAGATTGAGAATTTAGAATTGAAAGAATTAAGAATATAGAGATAAATAAAATTAGGAAAAATTGAGTGAGTTTAGAAATTGGTTTGAGAGGGTATTTATAGATTTTTTTGATAATTTTACTATGTAAAAAATACCCTCAAATTATAATTGTTATTAAGGGTAATTTTAGATTTTCTTATTTTTATTTTTTGTTTTAATAAAAAAAATTAATTAATACTCTATTTTCCCATTGGGCAATGGGAAAATGGGGTTCAAATTTGAATCCCCCAATAAAGTTCCTGAAATTACCTACAAGCAATAGCGATAAACCAAACTCTATACCCAAGAGAGGGGGGTGAATTAGGTTACGGCTAAAATATGCGGAATCAAAACTTTTACCGATTTTAACTAGATTTACCAATTAAGCCTTAGGTTGATTTTCTCTATTTCGATATATCACATATATGCAAGTTTCTAATATAATAAGCATATAAATAAATTAAACTTGTAATAAGTAAATAGTTAAGGGATAGAGAAAACGACGCCGATATTTATAATGGTTCGACTAACAATGCCTACATCCACTTCCCCAAGCCGCGCTTGAAGCTTTTCACTAATAACGAGTTTCCTTGGCTCACTCGCAACCAAGAGTTTTGCGCAAGGTGCACTCCGAACCTTTACACTTTGAGTTTTAGATCAAGGCTCACTCAAAAACCTCTACAATGAGTTTTCTTCGAAGGTGCACTCACAAACCTTTACAAATTACCCAAACGATGAGATTTCACAAACCGCAAGTGTTTTATATAAGAAGATTTAAAACACACTTGGGCACTCACAGCACTCACAATGATAAAGAAGATTGTGTGAGTTGATTACCCAAGTGATCTAAGCTCACTACTTAAGATAATGAAGGTGTAGTGTGTGTGAGCTTGTATGAGTGTTTATGACTATGAAGGTTTATGAAACACTCTTATTTTTGCCTTGGTAGAATATGTATTAAGGTTGTCTAGTTCTCTAACCAAGCAAAAATGAGTTGGGGCTCAATATATAGCAAAATGAAAACACATGCCCCAACAGCTCTTTTTGAGACCGGTATGCCGGTCTCTGACACCGGTATGCCGGTCTCCAACAGATATATTACCGTTTGGAGAATCTAGCCGTTAGACTGGTATGGACATCGGTATAGTAACCGGTATGGTGACCAGTTTGGTCCTTGCCGGTTCCAGAATGTGTGTATAATGAAGAGCTATACCGGTATGGTCACCGGTCTGAAGACCGGTTTAGGTCATGCCAGTTCCAGTAAAGGAACTAGTTGTTAAGCTCACCGGTATGGGACCAGTATGGAGACCAGTTTGGTGTGTGCCGGTTCCAGTACCCATGTATTCTCTAGGTTCATTGGTTTGGTGACTGGTATGAGACCGGTAAGGTCTATGCCGGTTCCAAGGAGCATGCAAAACTTAGCATCTCACCGGTATGGACACCGATAAAGGACCGATATGCCGGTCTCTGTACCAAAATACAAATATGAAGGTTTTAATGCATTTTGTACATGAACCTAATGCATCTAAGTGAATGTGCATGTTTCCTATGAGCTTAGGCACTTGAATAATTAAATCACATTACAAATAGAGCCCTAAGCTAAGACTTCATCTAAAATCTTTGTTGTATGCAAGTCTTCACATTCTTCGCTCTTCACCATCGTGTGTTTCGACATCTTTTTGTATTGTCTCGCATTTGCGCGTCGAAGACTTCACTCTCGTTGCATCATCAAAATCCATTATGCGACTATGTCGCTAACAGTTCCGATTTAGAACCGTTGGACATTTAACCATAACCGAATCAGTGATGACCGATTCGATTACAGTTCGATTTTGATTCCGAATCGTAATTGTGACCTGATCTAGATTTACGAACTATTCTCGATAGATTATAACTGTTACAACCTTTACAGTCAAATTTCAAATGCATTCTAAGCTGCTCTGTCTGTCTGTCATTTGTTTGACACTGGCTGAGAATTGTTTGAAAAAAAAATTTACGTAGTTTTTCTGGTTTGCATGTCAACGTTTTGATGGGCAGGAACGTCCGACCTTGAATGGTAATCTTATCTGCCGGTATGCGCATCATTAGTCATGTATATGTATTTATTTCTCCCAAAGTTGATTTAACAAGTGTTTATGGGTTAATTCCAAGTAATTTGACCCTTTGCATGTCTAGGAAGCCTAAAGAGGACTAGCGGTTATAAACTCATGCGAGATTATTACATGCATGTTGTTTAGGGATAATAAAAATTCATGTGGGGATGATTCGTAGGATCCAGTATATTAAGGACGGGTAAGGAGATAATTTTTTTTTTATACATATTAGTTGGATTAGGTCGGTACATGTATTAGCATTTCTATTTAAATACAGGTAAAATCTCACTGTGTATGGAGACCCACACGAGGCCATGGGGTCCGGTACAATAGGTGCGAGTAAGAAAATAATTCGTACCAATTAATTAAACGAGACTAATACGAATATTGATATCCATATATTAAATTTGGCTCGTTATCACCCGTAATTTAGCACAAGGAATTGTGACTTTAATGCTATTTTGATGGTTTGACGGAAGCGTTTTTGTCTTGATAAATATTCTATGCGAAGTGCTACAAGCGTGGATAACAAATTTCACTCAGTAAAACAAATTAGTGAATGTTTTGTGTTTTAGGTTTTAGGTGTTGATAATTATAGTTTAAATGAGTGTGACTTGATGGTAAAAAGTTTAGAATTTGATTATTAGGTTTTGAGTTTGAATTTAGGGGATGTATTTTTTTAAAGAACTCGAGATAATCAGGAATTTTACCTGCTGTACTTAAGTCCGGATCAGTTGATTTCATAATAAAATTTCCAACCCTTCTTAAAAAAGATTGATTAGGATGTCACGTGTGTCACCACCACAAAGCATTTTTTATGATAAATTTCGCAATGGAATTGTGCTTTTTGCAACACAGTCTCCAACTGAAGTTTCCATCAAATAATATCTGAACACTTGCTCAACAAAATAATTGTTCACCACCATATTTTCGTACCACTTTCTATTCAGAGAGCATCATAATGATCCACATAAAGCTAATAAGCTTCGGAATCATTATTATTCAGGAGCTCAAAAATTATTATTGCATGTAATTTGACATTAATCAATCTAACTAAACATGCAATTAACTAACTTGACACCTATTCTTTTATGGTAATAACATGCTAAAGACAGGTTTATGTCATAAACAGATTCACAACCCAATTACAACAATCCAACAGGCCTTTTTATAAAATATAAGTTGTAAAATCTAAAACAAAAAGAAGGATCTGAACTCATTATGATTAAGAACACTTTACTCATTTTTCAATAAGGATAAAAATAGAATTTTACTTGAAAACAAACATTCTCAGAAGTTAAACCAAAAGTTCTTTTTCCAAACACTGAAGCCAATATTTACTGCATCAAAGATAACAGCCCAAAAGGCCACTACTGACTTTCACATCAAAGGACATTTTGTAAGTATCTCCCTCCATAGCAATTGAAGGAAATTCCTCCCAATCTTTATGGGAAATTGCTTCGGAAGTTGACACTTCATTCATAACAGTTGAAGCTTTAATCAAATCGGTCCACGTCATCAATAACCAACGGTGTTTGCTACATTATCTGTGTATTCTTGAAGGTATGGTACACTTACTTCCTAACATCTTTAAAAGTAAATTTTGCTGAAATTTCCTAGGCAACTGATTTTTTTCCCCATATATATATTTGGAATCATTGGAAACCCCGCCGTAAAACCATCCCTTCCGGACTTAAGCGGAACAAGTAAAACCTTCGATTGTCTCAGTCTCTTACAAAAAAACTGTTGAGCAAAGTTGTGTTATTAATCAATTTTAACATGTATTTTTCAAACATTTTTTTCATTTTCATATATTCAATATAAACATGGACACTTAGAAAAACCTGAAAATGGTTGAAGAATATTGTAAAACTATAACCAAGTTTAGTTTCCCATGTCATTAAAAACTTATTAGTCTCGCCTCGGTGCTCTACGGATTTTTTGTGGCTAACGTTCTCTCAAGATTACTTGGTTGCTTCTTATAGAAGAGACACTCATTTCTTCAAGAACTTGAACTTGAACAAAATGGTGGAAACTTTCTCAAATATGGAAAACCTTAGACTTTCTAATATGCCTAAGACTTATAAGAGAATTAATGGAGGAAAAATCGAGTGGAGAAAATGAGAACCCAATGCCTTTATTTATAGACATGGAGGGTTGCCTTTTAAAATGTACCCTTATGTCAAAATGTACACCCCTTTAGGAGTCATGACCCTCCAAGAAAGTCTTTCAACCCCAGAGGTAATTTTTTCCCCCATTAAAGACCACATATTTTCTAATGAACTCTTTTGAACCCAATGGTTAAGTCTTTTCTTATAAAAGATCATGCACATTCATTCCCTATATAGATATATGTACATTTTCATATTTAGAAAATTTCCTACAATCTCTCATAATTTTTCTAAATATAAATGCAAACACTTGAGAGAGTTTCCTTAAAATAAAACTGCATCAGAATAGATAGTTTTCGCCTTGAACCTTTCATAGTGAATGACAATCAGATTTACTTTGCAAGCCAACCAATGACCCATAGTCTTGAACTGTTTCGCCGTTAGTGTAAACCAAGACAATAGTCATCGCACAATGTCACTTCGATCATTTCCCGTTCTATGGTTGTGTTCAATTGAATCATGTACAATGGTCATAACTTCATCAAGTATTTTAGAGAATCCAGCCTTCAAAATTACCATGGAAGCGACCTCACTTCTTACTTGAATTAGGTGATCTACTATAAAAAGGTAATCTGCCTTTACCCCCATTAAGACTCTTCTCCTAATATTATGATCATTAAAAGTCTTAGTTTATCCTAACCTTGACAGACAGCACTATGCGTCATTAAAATAATGGGTTAGAGTATAAAACTCTAAAGTGCTTGTTTTGAAATGCACAAAATTTCAGTTGTCCTTTTTGAACCTAGATTATAAGATCTTCAGCCAGCTAGGTTGGGTTTACACAATGACAATTCTTAATTATAGGCTTCAAGCTCATTCCCCTTGATGACTTCTTAACTTGCTCTCTTGGTAAACGTTTAGTAAGTGGATCCGCTAAGTTTTCCTTCGACTTGACATAATCTATTGAAATTATACCGCTTGAGAGCAATTGCCTTATGGTATTATGTCTTCGACGTATGTGTCGAGACTTACCATTATACATTGTATTTTGGGCTCTTCCAATAGTCGATTGACTATCACAATGTATGCTTATAGCTGGTATTAGCCTTGGCCAATTTGTAATATCCTCTAAGAAATTTCGAAGCCATTCCGCTTTTTCCGCTGCTTTGTCTAATGCAATGAACTCAGATTCCATAGTAGATTGGAAATACACGCTTGTCTCGAGGATTTCTATGACATGGTTGCACCAGCAAGTGTGAAAATAAATCCACTCCTGGATTTGGAATCCACTATATCAGATATCCAATTAGCATCGCTATATCCCTCTAGAACAACATGATATCTTGTATAATGCATACCATATTTTGAAGTTTCTCTCAGATACCTCAAAACTGTTACTATAGCTTTCTGGTGGTTATGTCATGGATTACTCATATACCTACTAAGCCTATTTACAGCTTGAGTGATATCTTGATGGGTGTAATTTGTGAGATACATCCTACTTTTGATGATTCTCGAATACTCTAATTACAATATGCTCGAAGTAGTATTCTTTGTCTAGCGACGTTAAGATCTCATTTGTTATATTTCACAAGTATTTTCTCAACATAATGAGCCTTAGATAATATATATCCCTCTGATGTTCTGGAAATCTTAATTCCTAGGATCACATCAGCTACTCCTAAATCTTTCATGTCAAATTTACTGGTCAATATTTTCTTGGTAGTCTGAATAATCTCATGATTACTATCAATTATCAGCATATCATCTACGTAGAGACACACAATGACATATCATTTTTTAGTTGACGTAATGTATACACACTTATCACACTCATTTATTTTGAATCCACTTGACAATATTTCTTTGTCAAATTTCACATGCCATTGTTTAGGTGTTTGTTTTAATCCATATAAAGATTTTCCAAGTTTGCACATTTTATGTTCTTATCCAGGAATATTAAAACTTTCTGGTTGTTCCATATAAATCTCTTCATCTAATTCACCATTTAAGAATGTTGTCTTCACATCCATTTGATGTATTTCAAGACCAAATGTAGCTGTTATTGCTATAATCATTCTTATTGAAGTGATACGGGTCACTGGTGAATAGGTATCAAAGTAATCAAAGCTTTCTTTTTGTCTATAACCTTTTATGACAAGTCTGGCCTTGTGCTTATCTATTGATCCAACCAACTTTATCTACCATTTGAAAATCCATTTGTAACCCAGCGGCTTATAACCTGAAGGAAGATCAACAAACTCCCAAGTATAGTTTTGAAGGATAGAATCAAACTCACTATTGATAGTCTCTT
The DNA here is from genome assembly GCA_019454045.1 of Zanthoxylum bungeanum. Lineage (NCBI taxonomy): Eukaryota > Viridiplantae > Streptophyta > Magnoliopsida > Sapindales > Rutaceae > Zanthoxylum > Zanthoxylum bungeanum. The sequence goes on from SKCR01015792.1 coordinate 66,839, forward strand.
TCCACAAAAGTGCCTTCGAAGAAGATATTGCTTCTTTATAACTTTGAGGCTCATTTTCTAACAGGTATGTCAGAAAATTAGGTCCAAATGACTTAGACGTTCTTGCTCTTTTGCTATGTCTAGATTTATTTGCCTCAATATTTTCATGTTGATCTGATTCTTAGTTAATTTGATCACTACTAGTAGCGGTATCAATGGTTTTTTGAAAGACTATGTTCTTTTTTTTTCCTTACAAGGAAATGTCTCTTCAAAGAATGTTGCATTCCTTGACTCAATTATTGTGTTTGTATTGATGTCAGGAATTTCACACTTATATACCAATAATCGATACGCACTACTGTTGTGAGCATATCCAATGGATATACAATCAATGATTTTTGGTCCTATTATCTCATTCTTAGGTTTAGAAACCATCAATTTGGCGATACACCCCCACACTTTCAGATATTTGTAGGAAGGTGCATGACCTTTCCATAATTCATATGGTGTCTTTTAGAATCTTATCTGAGGTAACTTATTTAGAACGTAGTTGGCGAAAAACAATGCTTCCTCCCACAAATTCTAGGGTAAACCATAGCTTGTCAACATGACGTTCATAATTTCCTTCAACATTCGGTTTTTACGTTCCATAATTCCTTTTTGTTGAGGTAAATAAGGAGTAGTAATTTCATGAATAATTCCATGATTGGAACAATATTCACCAAATGATAACACATATTCACCTTCATATAACTCCTGATTCTTTTGATTTTCTTGCCAAGTTGATTTTCAATTTCGTTCTTATGGTGTATAAAGCTCTTGATATAATAGAATCCTATGATATGATCGATAAAAATGACAAAGTATTTTTTACTGTCTCTTGTTTCCCAACATTCATATCACACACATCGGTGTGAATAAGTTCCAAAGGATCAGAACTTTGTTCTATGGAATGATATAATGTTCTATTCATTTTCGCTTCAACACATGCTTCACATTTATGTTGATTATCAATTGTAAACTCAGCTATAAGGTCCATGTTAATTAGTTTACATATTGTATCATAATTAACATGCCCTAACCTCTTATGCCATACATTTTGTGACTCAATAATATAACCAAAAGATATATTTTTATTATTATTAGCACTGTATCGATTGACAGTCATTACATTGAACTTGAAAAGACCCTCAGTGAGATATCATTTTCATATATATATATATATATATATATATATATATATATCATTTTTTCAATAAAAACTTGTCAGAAATAAATACAAACTTAAAATCCTTACTGCTAAGGAGTAAACCCGAAACCAAGTTCTTCCCAATATCAGGAACATGCAAAATATTCTTCAATGTAAGCTATTTCCTAGATGTAATCTTCAGAACCACAGTGCCTTGTCCAACCATTTTAGAGGTAGACGAGTTTCCCATTGTCAGATGATCACCACTATCGACCTTTTGATAAGAGGAAAATATTTTACTGTTAGCAAAAATATGATGAGTAGCCCATGTGTCTACCAACCATTCTCTCAGATTCCCAACCAAGTTAGCTTCAGTTACAACTGCTGAGAGGTTCAACTCTGAGATCTCATCAATTAGCAGCTCATCCTCAGTGACATGAGCTTCATTTTTCTTTCTATTTCCATTGTCCTAAGACTTATCGTTTCTGCAGTCCTTTTTCATGTGACCGTTTTTCCCACAAACATAACATTTCCCCTTGAACTTCTTGTTTGCTTGGAAAGAATTAGCTCCACTGTTCTTTCTCTTTCTGCTACCTTTTTCCATCTTCGACGATGTTGGTCTGAGACTTCAGAGTCTTGTAGCTAGCCTTATCGGATTTCCTGTCGTCCTCTTTGATCCTCAATAGAACTGCAAGGTCTTCGAGACTCATCTGTTTTTTCTTGTGTTTCAGATAGCTCATGAAGTCCTTCCATGATGGAGGTAACTTCTCAATAATTATAAAAACTTGAAGCAGAGTTTCATTCCCCCATCCAATATTTTGTGAATGATCAATTGTAGTTCACCCTATTGAGATAATAACATCCTTGTGTTGGACAATTATGACCAATATCATCGCTATTTGTACAGAACATGGTGTTGTTGTACAAATGAACTATGTGACAAAGGAAATTGCTCTTTTATCATTTGTAATTAGATTACCGGGATATATAAATGATAAAAATCCATATGATTAGTTCCGGATTGATAAGATATGAGACAGTATCAATCCATGAAGGTTTAATCATTAAAACATCCCTAGTCGGAGTATTATCGAGATTGGACATCGATAATGAGGAATAGACTAGTATTGCACTTTTGGGTGTTATGGGAGCATAACAGCATAGTTCTCATATATTTGGGTATTGGATACTCATGCAAGTGTAATATGAGGTTGTGTTTACCGATGGTACGGAAACAACTTCGCTCTGGATAGACCCCTCGGAATTCCATTGGTAGTATGACTATGTGTCTATGGAAGTCGGAATCAGGGTAGGTGTATTTGGTTTTAACCTGAGACTTACATCGCTAATACTTGCGACAATCAATATGCTTGGTTTTGGTCTTCCAGGGCTTTAACAGGTTCTGTGTACGCCTCTTCTGGGTATATTGAGAATCGTAGTGTATTGGGTGTGATGTCAAGATGGAAGTATCACTTCAGTCATATGGAGATGATGGTCACGTAGGATACGGAACTAGTACTCTTTAGTACTGTAGTCATCGGGGTAATATGACTAGGTCATGATTATCCGATTATAGAGACTAGTTACCAGAGATCCGACATGTGCTTCATACGGGGCAGACACAATTCCAGCCCCAGGCTTAGCACGTGACATCCGATACTGGATCGCAATACGCAATACTACGTATACTACGCCTGATATAGATTACATATTCCTTTAAGAATATTTCTGGAGAATTGGGTAGGCACGGTGCTTTGCTAGAAGCCAACCATGTCTTGTAAATCGGTAAAAATGTAGTACTAGGTACGTACGTGTTCGGATAGTCCGACGACCGGATTTACTGCCAACATATCCGGGGATCTCATGGGTCGCTTCCCGAAGATTCACCGATGACGTATGACTCGAACATTATTAATCTGGGATTAATAAGTAGATAGAGAAAATTAATCTAGGATTAATTACGGAGATATTTTATTTGGGATAAAATATTATTTAAAGAGAGAGAACGATTAATTTGGAATTAATCGATAAAATAATATATTCGATATATTATACGAAATTAGATTTCGACGCGGAATTAAAATTAGATTTTAATTCGGGCGAACGATTTAATTTAGAATTAATTCGCTAGCGACGTGAATAGTAATTTTGCTAGGCATAATTATTTAATTAATTTTGATTTAATTACGTCGCAATAGAAAATTCATTAATTCCGAATTAGCGAACCTGAGCCCGAGTGTGTTTGCGGGCCCACTTGCAATTCGAATCAAGTGGGGCCCACAAGTCACATCACGCGTCACATCACCTGTCACTTTAGTGATGGATGTCAAGTCACCTTTTGGTGATTGACAACCAGTCATTATTCATGATGTTGGTGGTTGTGGGCAATAAATGCCATTTTGCCTCCAAAATTGAATTTTGCTTTTTGGAAAAGCTTTATCAATTTTTGGTTACACTTTTTGGTTTTAGGTTTTTGGTATTAGGTTTTAGAAACCAAAAATAAAACTCTCTCTCTCACATTCCTCTCCTTGGACGAATGGCCTATCATTTTCTCTCTCATTTGGCTTGGCCGAATCTTGCAAAGGAAGAAGAAAAAAATGGTGGCAATTTTATAAGGTGCTAGCACACACCAAATGAGTCTTACAAAGGTGATAGGGAAACCCATTCATGAGCATGGAATCACAAATCAAAGCTTGGAGCTTGAAGATCATCCATGGAGGAGCTTGGCCGAATCTTGGCGGAGCACAAAAGGGGCTAGGCCGAAACTCAAGGAGAAATTTTTTTTGTTCTTCGCATCGCAAAAGCCGATCAAAGTGAGTATTCCACAACTTTATTTTGTTGTATTCGCACTTTTCATTGTTCAATATGATCTTGGTTTGACCTAGAAAACCGAACAATGGTATCAGAGCCTTGATTAAGCATGGAATTGATTTAGGGTAAAATTGATTTGAGCATGATTTGATGAAATTGATTGTTTGAGTATGCTTGAATGATGATAACTTAGAGTTATGCATGATCAATTTGATGAAAATTGAATTGGATCAAAATTTCCCCAAAATTTTGGCTTGGCCGAAAGTTGGACATGCCCTAATGTCATGGTGATTTTTGTTTTTTTTTATCATTGGATGAATTGAAAGACTTGGGAAATGTTGATTTAGGATTTAATTGGATTGAAATCGAAATCGGACATAAAAACCCCAAATTACCGTGACCAATTAGCATGGAAATGAGTTGCTTTTTGATTCAATAATGTTGGACATGTGTTGATGATGATTAGCATGATTAATTGGGTAAATTGATATTTTGGAAAGTTAATTAGACTAATTAATTACGGCTATACACTTGAATTAATTAAATTGTGAAATTTGGATTTTGGTAATTTAATTAGTGGGCTAAAATTTGGAATTGGGCTTATAAGTTGTATTTGGGCTTAATGGGCTTGGTTGGGCCAAGTTTGGTTTAGGTTAATTGGTTGGATCCAATTGGGCCTAAAACCATTTCCATAAAGTCCAAATATGATTAAATGTGCCTTTAATATTTTAATTGGGCCTAATGGGCCAAAATTGATTATTGGCAAAAGGGTGATTCCTTATTGGGCTTTGGTTGCCAAAGTCCATGCCTTATAAATTAATTGAAAGCCCATTGGACTTTAATTAAAATGACATTGGATGTTAATTGGGCTTTGAGACCCGTAATGATTAGATTTAGAATCTAAGTCGAAAAGACTCATTAATAAAGTGTAATTATTTAATTTGGAATTAAATAAAGAATTGGTATTGAGTACAAATTAAATTGGATTTAATATTGTAGTTTGATATAATTCAAGAATTCGTACTTTGAGTGCTTATTCTTAAAACGAGTCGGACTCGCGCAAATCAAATCGTTGTTTGAACATTGGATGGTCATTAATTTAAAATTAATTAATTGGATTAGATTGATTAATAACATGCTTTGTGTGAATACATGGATGTGATGTATGAATAATGTATATCGGATGGATATTATGGGTGAGGGCATTTTGGAAATTATTGTAATAAATTTAGAATTTATTAAATTGGACCTGCGTGTCCAGCCTATTACCTCTTGATTCTTTGTATTTCTCTTCTCACCTATTCCTCTCAATGTAAATGAGGTTTCTTTAGAAGTGTTATGTAATTGGGTAGAAGTAAGATTTGTGCTAGCGGGAGAGGGGAAAGGGAGAGATTTGTTCTAGGAACAAGTTGTTTTAAATATCCATTCACATATCATTATTAATTTATTTATCGCGCCTTATTATGCGAGTGTATGATGAGACCTAATCAAATATAATTAATTGGTTGCCAATTACGTGAAAAACCCTCAACAAATATTAAGCGTTTTCCTTCCATTGAATGATTCATTCTCAAGATCCAAGATTGGCACTAGTTTGTTGGCCAAAGTCAAGACCTTTATCCATCGCGGATGTGTTTGAATCATGAAGGCTTTGTTCCATATCGCATGTCTTGTCCAAGTTGTGATTTGTTGGCCAAAGTCAAGATCACTTCTTGTCCATCGACATTGATTATTGGCAAAAGGGTGATTCCTTATTGGGCTTTGGTTGCCAAAGTCCATGCCTTATAAAATTGAAAGCCCATTGGACTTTAATTAAAATGACATTGGATGTTAATTGGGCTTTGAGACCCGTAAATTAGATTTAGAATCTAAGTCTAAGAAGCAAAGGCTCATTATAAAGTGTAATTATTTAATTTGGAATTAAATAAAGAATTAGTATTGAGTACAAATTAAATTGGATTTAATATTGTAGTTTGATATATTCAAGAATTCGTACTTTGAGTGCTTATTCTTAAAACAAGTCGGACTCGCGCAAATCAAATCGTTGTTTGAACATTGGATGGTCATTAATTTCAAATTAATTAATTGGACTAGATTGATTAATAACATGCTTTGTGTGAATACATGGATGTGATGTATGAATAATGTATATCGGATGGATATTAGATGGGTGAGGGCAATTTTGGAAATTTTGTAATATATTTAGAATTTATTAAATTGACCTGCGTGTCCAGCCTATTACCTCTTGATTCTTTGTATTTCTCTTCTCACCTATTCCCCTCAATGTAAATGAGGTTTCTTTAGAAGTGTTATGTAATTGGGTAGAAGTAAGATTTGTGCTAGCGGGAGAGGGGAAAGGGAGAGATTTGTTCTAGGAACAAGTTGTTTTAAATATCCATTCGCATATCATTATTAATTTATTTATCGCGCCTTATTATGCTTTTAGAATGCATGTTTAAGAGTGTATGATGAGACCTAATCAAAGATAATTAATTGGTTGCCAATTACGTGAAAAACCCTCAACAAATATTAAGCGTTTTCCTTCTATTGAATGATTCATTCTCAAGATCCAAGATTGGCACTGGTTTGTTGGCCAAAGTCAAGACCTTTGTCCATCGCGGATTGTGTTTGAATCATGAAGGCTTTGTTCCATATCGCATGTCTTTCCAAGTTGTGATTTGTTGGCCAAAGTCAAGATCACTTCTTGTCCATCGACATCGATTACGAAACTTTCCAAGGTCAATGGGTCCCGCTTAACTGGAATCATTAAGTTTGTTGTGCCAAAGCCTAGGCTTAGTTGATTCAGAGGAAAAAGGTTAGGCATATAATCGGATATATTGGCATATTAGATATATGTTTCGGACTTGGATGTCCACCTACTGGATCTAGGAATTGGATGAGATCCATTGATCTTAGAGATCTACCTAGTTAAATATCATACAGCTTGTTGGCCAAAGTCAAGGTTGTGTGTTATTTAACGGGATCCTAGCCCACTAGGAAATAAGGTTTCCCGAGTACTCAACAGAGGGTTAGAGGCTCGTCGAAAAATAGTGAGAGGCAAGTATTAAATTTGCAATTTCGTTTAGATACTTGCCAATACGCGCTCATTTCAATTTTTCGTCATTAAATAAATATATTAGTTGGACTAATATTTAATCGTTGTTTTTTAATCAAACAGTTGGACTGTATTCAAACTACTTCAAATTATAGTTGATTATATAATTGGATTATAGTAATCAATATATTTGAATTTAACCAATCAAATTACAGTTGATTATATAGTTAGACTATAATAATCATTATATTTAATAGTACCTGAAATCGTTGATTGGATAGTTGGACTATAGCAATCAAGATAACTGAAAGATTAGTGTTTAAAACATAATCCTGGGAGAAAATGTCATTAAACGGCTTTAATTTTCAATTGGGAATAATACCTCTCAGGATAGTCCTGGGAACTGAGGAGTTACTTTATTTGATAGAGAAACATCTCGGGCCTAAGCCCGGAATTGAGTAAATAGTAGAACATGATCTTTGGAAGATTCATGTGATGATAACTTTAGTGCTCAATCCATTTTTCTTAATGCAATGACACTTTAATTTCGTTGTCAAAATAAAGAATTAGATCCTTATAACATGATATTGAAATTAAAGATCTTCATAGATCTATTCTTAGATCTTAGAAGTACAAATTGCATAATAAGCTCTTTAGCTCGTGTATGTCAGAGGGTACATCTGTCGAGCACTAGGTGTCACAGATGATTGCTGACATCGATCAGTTAGGTAAGCTGGGCATTACCTACGTGGCCGAGACTACCAAAGATTTGATCTTATAGTCTCTACCCAAAAGCTTGGGTAGGTTCATTGTGAACCAAGAGTAAACTCTTGGAGAGTTTATGGCTATGCTCTAGGAGGCAGAGCCAGAGCTTCTAAAAGGGGCAAAGGCAAAATCATCACAAGTCTTCTAGGAAGACAAAAGACATATCCCAAAATATCTGCCTAAACTGTGGCAAATGAGGTCACTGGATATGTGACTGCCGTATGGACAATGCAGACATGAAGGAAATGAAAGCGGGGCAAGGCTCCGGTTTAAGTATGTTTGTCATAAACATGTTTGCTATTAGTTTCAAAATTGGATTTTGATACTAGATGTGGTACATAAATATATGTACTGATGTGCAGAATCTGCTGATAAGCAGGAGACTGACTTCAGTTGAGATTGATCTGCGAATCAGAAACGGGACGAAAGTCTCTGTTTTAACCGTAGAAACCTAAGTTTAGGAACTACCCTTGGGGTATGTACTTAAATTAGGAAACTGTTAAAATATAACTAGTTTGACTAGAAACATTATCTCTATATCAGAGTATAACTCATTGCGAGTATACCTTTATATTCTAGAACACTAAAGTGTTTTATTTATAAAGATGATATTGAGATAAACACATTAGATGTGAATAACAGTATTTATATTTTGAATATAAATGAATCTCAAAAGTATAACATGACAAACAAATAGCTCAAACTGAATAAATCAGATGAGACTTATTTGTGGCATTGTTGTCTGGGACACATTAAACAAGACTCGTATATCCACACTTTCAAAGAGTGGGTACTAGGACAGATTTGATTCTAATCAAATGAAGTCTACGAATCTAGTTTATTAGGCAAAGTGCCTAAAACACCTTTTACTGGTAAAAGTGCAAATACCACCGATCTGTTAGCCCTCGTTCATTGTGACATAAGTGGGCCCATATCTAGCTAGGCTAGAGGTGGATATGAACACTTCGTAACCTTACGGATGTGGCATCGCGTTATGGTTATGTGTTTCTTTGAAACACGAATCGGAAACTTTTGATAAATTCAAAGAGTTTCGACACGAAGTAGACACACAGATCGGCTAAAGTATTAAAACATCATGATTGGACCGTGATGAAAATACTTAAGCAATAAGTTTCTCAATTACTTGAAAGAGTATAGTATTCTTTCAATGTGGACTCTTCACGGAACACCTCAATTTGATGGTGTGTCCGAATTGAGAAACCAAATTTTGTTGGACATGATAAGGTTAATCATGAGTCGCTCTGAGCTACCATTTTCCTTCTAGAGATACACATTTAACAGTGCAATACTTGTTTGAATAAGGTTACATGAAAATCTGTTTGACAGATTTCATATTAGATATGAACAGGAAAGAAACCGGGTTTTCTCATTCCTGAAGATTTTGGTATGCTAGGCATATGTTTGGATGATTCCAAACTAGAACCCAAATGGATAAGTGCCTAAATTTTACGTTATCCTAGGGTAACCAAAGTATAGTACTTATACAACTCATAAGAGAACAATGTAATTGTTGCTCGCCATGCGGTTTTCCTAAGAGGAATACCTATATGCAGTGGTAAGTGGGAAGAAAGTAAAACTCGATGAAAATCGGAGTAATATTGTTTCAGGCATTGATTCCTTAATGGAACACAAATAGTTCATCAGGGATGAAACTATACCAATAATCTTCGAATAAACAAGAACCACGTAAGTCGAAGAGAGTCAGAAAAATAACCTGGGAGGTATGGGTTTCTGATCTCACCTCATGAAGATGTCAATCTCATTGAGGAAGACGAACTGACTACGTATGAGGAAGTGATACAAGGTATCGACTCCCTATTATGGCAAAGTGCCATTATGTCCGAAATGGATTCCATGTATACCAACCAAGTATGGACACTGGTTGATGTACCGGAAGGCATTGTGCCTATTGGTACTATATGAGTCTTCAAGGAAGACATACATGGATGGAAACATACCAACGTACAAAGCTAGGATTGTAGCCAAAAGGTATCGTTATCAACATAATGTCGATTACGACGAAAACCTTTTACTCGTTGCCATGATTAAATCCATTTGGATAATGCTTGCTAATGCTGCATGTTTCATTTATCAAATGTGGCAGCTGAACGTCAAAATTGATTTCCTTAAATGGAAACCTTTTGGAGAATGTTTAAAACATCCTGACGGTTTTGTCACACCAAAACAAGCAAACAAGGTTTGCAAGTTAAATCGATCCATGTATGGATTGAAGCAAGCATTTCGTTCTTGGAACTATCGTTTTGATGTAATTATAATGGTATATGATTTAATTCAAAACGAAAATGATTCTTGTGTATATAAGGAGGTTAGTGGGAGCGTACTGACAGTGATTGTCCTATATAATGATGATATATCATTTCTTGGAAATGAAATTCCCATAATGCAATCGATGAAAACTTAGCTTTCATGAAAAATTCTCCGTAGAATTCTTGGGAGATACAACCTTTATTCTAGGAATAAAGATCTACTGGGATAGATCTAAAGGTTGTTGGCACTCTCCGAGAACACGTACATTGAAATATATATACGCGACTTGGTGTCTCATATGCTTTGAGCATATAGAGTCACAATCAGGCCAATCCAAGTGATGATCACTGGATTGATGTTAAGAACATCCTTAAGCATCTTAGATGATCTAAGGATGTTTTCTTATACTATGGAGAAGGAGAACTTGAAGTGACTGGGTTCACTATTGCAAGTTTCCTAACCGATAAAAATGACTATAAGTCGTAATAAAGGATACTATATAGTTTGAATAACAGAACAATGAGCTGGAAATCTTCCAAGCAAGATACTGTTTCCGAATAAACAATAAAAGCAGAATATTGCTGCAGCTGAGGTAGCAATATAAGCCATTTTGATCTATAATAATCCTAATCAGATTAGGTGTATTTCTGTTAGCAGCTGAGCTAGGCTACAGCACAGGCTAAAGAATTAATGGTCTCATCAACGATCTGGGTATATACTTCAACTATTCATCTGATTCGTTCGGATCATATATCGTGGCGATGTGATGATTGAATAAATCGCATCAGATGATGATTTCGCAAATCCGCTGACGAAAGCAATTTCTCAGCAGAAGTTTGAGCGACCAGTTTATAGTTCAAGTGTAGGACACTTGAGTGATTGGCTATAGGCCAAGTGGGAGATTGTTGGACAATTATGACCCATAGCATCACTATTTGTACAGAACATGGTGTTGTTGTACAAATTAACTATGTGACAAAGGAAATTGCTTTTTTATCATTTGAAATTAGATTATCGGGATATATAAATGATAAAAGTCCATATGATTAGTTCCGGATTGATAAGATATGAGACAATATCAGTTCATGAAGGTTTAATCATTAAAACATCCCTAGTCGGAGTATTATCGAGATTGGACATCGATAATATGGAATAAACTAGTATTACACTTGTGCGTGTTATTGGAGCATAACGGCATTCTTCTCATATATTTGGGTATTAGATACTCATGCAAGTGTAATAGGAGGTTGTGTTTATCGATGGTACGGAAACAGCTTCGCTCTGGATAGACCCCTCGGAATTCCATTGGTAGTATGACTATGTGTCTATGGAAGTCCGAATCAGGGTAGGTTTATTTGGTCTTAACCTGAGACTTACACCGCTAATACTTGCGACAATCAATATACTTTGGTTTTGGTCGTCCAGGGCTTTAACAGGTTCTGTGTACGCCTCTTCTGGGTATATTGAGAATCGTAGTGTATTGGGTGTGATGTCAAGATGGAAGTATCACTTCAGTCATATGGAGATGATGGTCACGTAGGATACGGAACTAGTACTCTTTAGTACTGCAGTCATCGGGATAATATGACTAGGTCATGATTATCCGATTATAGAGACTAGTTACCAGAGATCCGACATGTGCTTCGTACGGGGCAGACACAATTCCAGCCCCAGGCTTAGCACGTGACATCCGATACTGGATCGCAATACGCAATACTACGTATACTACGCCGATATAGATTACATATTCCTTTAAGAATATTTCTGGAGAATTGGGTAGGCACGGTGCTTTGCTAGAAGGCAACCATGTCTTGTAAATCGGTAAAAACGTAGTACTAGGTACGTACGTGTTCGGATAGTTCGACGACCGGATTTACTGCCAACATATCCGGGGATCTCATGGGTCGCTTCCCGAAGATCACCGATGACGTATGACTCGAACATTATTAATCTGGGATCCACCTTTACTAATTCTAATTTAGAAATCTCCCTTATTATAATATAGAAATTATCAGTGATATTACCAACCGACCATATAGGCGGTATCCTGATTAAGTCAGATTTTCAATTAAGTCCAACCGACCATAAATGCGGTGTTATTATTTGTCCATAAACCAGCCATATAGGCGGTAATCATCTGTCACATAAAGACCGGCCATATAGGCGGTGTCACATTATGTCAAATAAATAAAACCAGCCATTAAGGCGATATAACTTTTAGTCCATATTATTAAATTATAATTTTCATATTATAATCAAGGGAGATTAATCTAAACTAAAATAATAAAAGCTCCACCCTTCCCCCAGAGGAAATTTAACTACAAAACATAGGGGTGAGCAAAATCGATTTCGGTTTCGGTTCCGCATGGGACCGGAACCTACCCGAAAAAAAATCGGTTCCTAACTAAGTGGAACCGGAACCTACCCAATTAAATAGGGTACCCTATTATTCGATTCCAATTCGGTTTCGGTCCGGTTCCGAATTACCTTTTTTTTTCTTTTCTGTTTTTGTCATTTATTTGTTACAACAATATATTAAGTTAACTGTTATTTATGTACAAAATGGGATGAAGGTATATTAACTTAACTGTCTACTACAACAATAAATTAACAAAGCATACAAATGATCATGCATCCAGTGGCATCCATTTGTTGAGGCAGAATAAACTTGTTTATTTATTGGGTTGATGATTATCCTTATTCCTTAATTTGGTTTCTGAAGATTTTATCTGATTTTATTCCTTAAAATATATATATTTTTTTAAATAAAAAAATGAAAATGTAAATAAAAAGCTTTCTATCTTAAATCAGCTAAAATAAATTATCAATTAGAGCAACTATTTTCACAATGGTTTGAAGAATTTCGTTTATTGCTTATTTGTTATTAACTTTAAAACGTAAATAAAACAGAATTAAGAACATAAATACTTAATAAAATTAAATCCTTAAACAAAGTAAAACAAAATCACACAAGCTTTGGTGCAAGTAGCACAAAAAAAAAATAGCTGTTGTCACAACGAATCAAAATCAATTTCAAAACATAAAACAAAAAGTAAGTTCAAAAAAGAAAGAAACAGCAAAGGCAGAAGCAGAACAACTACAAAGTGAATAGCTAACAAAATTGGAGCACAAGAAGAAACAGTGACAAGCGGGTACCTGCTGCAGAAACAGAATCAAGTCAGAGGCGTAGGGTAAAGCAAAACCAGAGGGATGTAACAGCACAACAACTTGGATTTAGTCACAAAAGAGGGATACCCTTGAGAAGAGAAATCAGATGTTTTAGATTTAGGGTTGCTGCTGGCCGAAGTGACTTTAGTCACTTTAAATAATGATGGAAAAAACGACGACGTTTTTGCGCTTAACGGGTATCAAAATCGGGTATCTAATCCGGATCACAAATGCGATTCCGGTTTTATGGTCCGGGTCCGGTTCCGGTTATTTTGGAACCGAAACCAGACCAGTTACAACCGGTTCCTTATATTTGGAACCGGAATCGGACCGGTTACAACCGGTTCCGGTTCCAAACCCGGATTTTCGGTCCGGTTCCAACCGGTTCCGGGTAGACCCGAAACCGATGTTCACCCCAAACAAAACATAAAAGAAATATAAAGAAAATAAACTACTACTATTATTGAAAATAAAAATACATAATTAAAATACTGAAAATAAATACAAACAAGATGCAATCCTTAAATCCCTTACAAAAACCTAAGGAAAGCATGAGAATTACAAATGAAACGACTTGGTATTTATAGGCAAAGAAAAGGCTTCCACCAGTTTCTCCACCAAATACTCCACCGAACACTCCACAAAACACTCCACCAAATTCATTCTTGAAGCCACCTCTTAATTTCCAAGATAATCAAACATATCTCCTTTGATTTTTGAATCTTTCCACGTATTAAGTTAACGTGAGTGAAACTGCTCTTTTAGGATGGATAAATGGATTGATTTTTGAAAAGCTCTCCTTAATTTTAGATTTATTTATTTAAGTTCGGATTTAATATAATATAATAAGAACATCAATTTAAAGTTTAAAAATCTAAGTTTTTCTAAAATTTTGAAAAAAATTAATAAACAACACTTAAATTGAATTTTTTTTTCCAAGTTCGGCCTATTTGCCCACCATAATATTTTTTATTTTTTTGATTTTATCGGCTTTATAATAATTCTTGTTAGAAAGTTGATCAATTGATGTATATTTTTATTTGATTTTATCGGTTTGATAATAATTCAAGTTAGCAAGTTGATCAACTGGTTCTTGACTTTCTTATATGAGTAGCATTTGGGTTACTTATTAAGATTCAATTTCTAACTTCTTTGTTCAAGACTTAACCAGTTTTTTTAATTTATTTATTTTTATAATTTTTTTGAAAGAGAAATATATTGAAGGACAGAATGATACAAAAAATGTTTGGGGAAATATTTTCCCTCTAATAACCAGAAATTCCATATTTACACACCACTTTAGCTACATTATAAGCAGAAGTATTACATACTCTTGATGTAAATTGAAATTCAACAAAAGTTAATCTTGAAGCTACATTTTGAATTTCCAAGATAATCCAACATATCTCCTTTGAATTTTGAATCTTTTCACATATTAAGTTAATGATATTTTCCACATCCGATTCAATGATAACGTGAGTGAAACATGAATTAACCAATTGTTTAAAGTATCATAAGTTTATTTTTCAGATGAAACTCTTTTGGTGAATTATTTAGGTGAATTATCTACTAATCCAAAAGTTTGGGTAACGTAATCAAAAAAGTCATGCGGAATAAAACATTTGTATTGAGTCTATATAGTATAAAAAGTGAAAAAAAAAATTGAGTGGTTGTTATTGGGGATGAATTTGATGAAATTAGTAAGGAAATTCATCCCAAGTGATGGTTACAAATTTATTTATTTATTGCTTTTTTTTTTTTCTAATTTTTAATTTTAAATTAAAAACTCTTAAAATAAAATACTTCATAAAAATTTACATATTATTAATATTCAAATCATAAGTTAAAAAAAAAAAATCATTGTTGATATATTTTGAAAAAAAAAAAAAAAATAAATGGATCAAAATGCCCATTTCATTTATAAGGAATTAATAAATTTTGACCAACCTTATTCAAATACTTATATCTCCTTCATCTGAACTTCAAATCATAGTCTGTAAAAATTTGCATGTAATATCCCGAAATTTTTGGGATATTTTTGGAAGGTTCTCGGATCGAAGCTTAGGTCTTGGAACATAAAGATACTGGAGAATAGGAGTTTGAGTGTTGAAAAATATATTGGAACATATTGAAGTGGTGTTTCGAGGATTTGGAATTCGCGTAATTCGAAATGATCGGTTACGCGTATTTTTGGATATTTTTATATGGTGAATTTTATTGTTTCAACCATAAAAATAGCAAACAAACTCTGATTGAGTTGATTTTTAATCTGTTGGAAAGTTTTTCGAAAACAAACAATTTTCGTGTTAAGTACTTTTCATAATTTGCATAGAAGGGCCTAAAAAATGTGAGCTTTGAATCTTGAATTTTCGAGATAATCCAACATATCTTCTTTGAGCTTTGAATATTACCACATATTAAGTTAACGTGAGTGAAACTGTTGTTTTAGGGTGGATAAATGGCCTGGTCTTTGAAAAGTTCTCCTTAATTTTAGGTTTGTTTATTTAAATTAGGATTTAATATAACACAATAAGAATATCAATCTAATATTTAAAAAAAAATGAAGTTTTTCTAAAATTTTGAAAAATATTAATAAACAACACTTGAATTGGAAATTTTTTTTTTAAAATTCGGCCCATTTTCCTATCCTAAAATTTTTATTTGATTTTATCGGTTTTATAATAATTCTTGTTAGCAAGTTGATCAATTGGTCCTTGACTTTCTTACATGAGTAGCATTTGGGTTACTTATTAAGATTTAATTTCTAACTTCTTTGTTCAAGACTTAACTTCTTGTTGTTTTGAAAGAGAAATATATTGAAGGACTAAATGATACAAAAGATGTTTGGGGAATATTTTCCCTCCAATAATCAGAAATTCCATCTTTACACACCGCTTTAGCTATATTATGAGTAGAAGTGTTATAGACTTTTGATCTAAATTGAAAATCAATAAAATTTAGTCTTGAAGTTACATCTTGAATTTCCGAAATAATCCAATATATCTTCTTCGAGATTTGAATATTTTCACATATTAAGTTAATGATATTTTCTGCATCTGATTTAATGATAATGTGAGTGAAACGTGAATTAACCAGTTGTTTAAAATATCCTAAGTTATATTTTTCCGACGAAACTCTTTTGGTGAATTATTTAGGTGAATTATCTATTAATCCAAAAGTTTGGGTCACGTAATCAAAAAAGTCTTGCGGAATAAAACATTTGTTTCGAGTCTATATAGTATAGAAAGAGAAAAAAAAAATATGAGAATGGTTGTTATTGGGGATGAATTTGATAGAAATTCGTAAGGAAATTCATCCCAAGGGCATGGTTACAATTTTTTTTTTTGCTTTTATTTATTTATTTATTTATTATTTTTTTTCTAATTTTTAATTTTAAAATTACAAAACTCTTAAAATATAAAATATTTCATAAAAATTTACATATTATTAATATTCAAATCATAATTTTTTTTTTAAAAAAAAAAAATCATTATTGATATGTTTTGATTAAAAAAAAAAAATCAAAATGACAATTTCATTTATAAGGAATTAATAATTTCTGACCAACCTTATTTAAATATTTGTATCTCCTTCCTCTAAATTCAAAATCATAGTCTTTACAAATTTACATATAATATTCCAAAATTTTCGAGATATTTCTAGAAGGTTCTCGGATCGAAGCTTAGGTCTTAGAACATAAAGATACTGGAGAATAAGAGTTTGAGTATTGAAAAATTTATTGGAATGTCTTGAAGTGGTGTTTCGATGCTTTGGAATTCGCATAATTTGAAATGATCGGTTACGTGCATTTTGGATATTTTTATATGGCATAGTTTAATTGTTTCGGCCATAAAAATAGTAAATGAACTCCGATTGAGTTTATTTTTAATCTATTAGAAACTTTTTCGAAGACGAACAACTTTCGTGTTGAACATTTCTTGCAATTTGCATATAATGGCCTCAAAAATGTGAATTTCTGAGATAGTACACTATCAAGGCCCTAATTATAAATTCGTGGGGGTCACTTATAGTTTTCAAAAAGCTTCATATAAATACCCTTAGTTTTTAGAATTTGCAAAATGCCAAAATTTCACAACTCTCTATCACCTGAACCCGGGACGTATTCTGGATTTGGCCACGTCGGCCACCTTTCAGGCCGCCACCGGCCGGTAAGGTGGCACCGACTGGTGCGCCGACTCACCCCTCGTCCAATGGTGGCCGGTGGCGAGCTAACCACCATCGGCAACAGCGAGAAAGAGAGGAAACATAAATGTGGCCTGAATGTTTCGATCATGGCTCGTCGTTTCAATCCACGTGTTGAGTCACCTACCAAATCGAAGCTTTTGGAATGTACTACGAGACCGTAGTGATGGTTTTATTGATTGACACTTTATTTCACGCAAATCGAGGCAAAAACGTTTGGTGAATAGTGAAACCAATTTGTAAAGTAGCTCCGATTTGAATTCCGTCAATTCACACACGTTTGTGAGAGCGTTGAGAGTCCACCGGTAACTTCAGAATCTCGATAAGACCTCTCGGTAAAAATTCGCTATTTTTCAAGTTAACAATTTATATTCGGATGCTTCCAGTAGTGTCGTAAAGTAATATATTAACTTGTATTGAATTAAATAAGTTAGAATGTATTGAATTTGTGTTGTTAGCAAAATCCGAGCGAAATCGGAAAGAATTAGACCAATCCGATAGGTTATGCGAGTTTTCAGTAAAATTGAATTTCACGCGCAACTATTTTTTGATGAATGTAATTAATGATATGACTTAATTATGATGATATGATAATATTTGAGTAATTATAAAGAGGTTCGGAGGGCTCAAGACCCTTACGCAGCGTTTTAAGAAATATTTTCAAATAATTTTCTGAAAACACGAATTCGAGGATTTAAGCTAATTGAATGTCTTAAAAGGGTATATTATGACATATTATGAGTACTAGAAAAGTTTTTGAAGAAAAAAAAAAAAGAAAGATTCGAAAGGTTTCGAATCTGTTCGTAACGTTTCCTGACTTTTCGGTGGATTTTCGAATTTAATATCGGAAAGTGAATTTGATGCTATGGATTTATGGTATAAGATATTTTAAGAGTAACAAAACTGAAATCGTTGGAATCAGACTTGAATTAAGTATTTCGGGAAGGTCCGAAAATTTATTATAGCTTAGTCGAGAACTCCACATAAAGACAATTCTAATCGTTTTTCGCCATTTATTTTGACAAATTTGACTAGGTTCATGAGTGTTCGCATAGCCATGTAAGTACTTCATGCAATGAATACTTAATGTATGATTTGTTTGTTTCTATAGGAAAAATATGTGTGTATACACATACACATTCATATAGAGATATGCCAGTATGAATGTCTTTTGAATAAGCATACAATATCGTGTTATCATGTTGTGATTTGTGAGTTTCTTGCCAATGGATGATAGATGACACACTCACAAAGTGATTTTTTACTCCCAAGTATAAGAGTGTCAAAGTAATAAAATAACTCGATAAGTCCGAGGTCGATCCACATAGAATAGATTTAGTAAAATAAAATAATAATTTGAGTAAAAATAAAAAAAGACTGAATTGATTGAAGTGATGGATGATTTTTAAATTAGAATGCAACAAAAAATTAAAATACTAGGGTTAGAGGATCAACTCTTAATATTTCAAATATAGAGAAATCTTTTTTTGTAATATATAAATTATCATTATTACCCAACCATATATGTGGTGACAATATTTATCTATAACAAGTTCAGATAAGGTACTCAATTATGCCAAATTATATAAAATCATCCATAAAGGCGGTGATATGATTTTATCGATAATTAATCTAGATTTAAATTACTCTCTCATATAATATGAGTAAAATATTAACTGTACCAATCAAGATGAGATTGTCTACAGTGAAACAAGACCCCCACAAATACAAGAGAAGATTAAATATTAATATTCAGATTATAATTTATATATTATAACTTAATTAAGATTAATCTACAGTCTTATATTAAGAGTTTCACCCTTCACCCCAGCAGAATGCAATTAGCTACTCATGATTTGAATAAGAAAAATATGCATAATGTTATTATTGAAGGAAAAAATTAAAACAAATCTTGAAAAATGAAAACACACAAGAGTCGAAACTCCACAAATTTTTAGAGAGAAAACTATGGAGTAGGTTGCCTTTCTAAGGTGTTGGGCACCTCCATAGTAGAGGGCTCAGCACCCTCCATGTAATTTGACAATACCTTTTTTTTGTTTGCTTTTTTGTTTTTGTTTATGTTTTTTTCTTTAAAAAAAAAATTATTATTAGATGCAGCACACTTTGGATTTTTCATCAATTTCGATCTTAAAACCCTCACAACTAGAAAATCTTTTAAAAAGAAAAGATGTAGATATTTGAATTTTCTTTCATCTGGAATTAGAATTGCCTCAATCCGATATCAGAGTAAATCATTATGGCCAAAATACAAAAAATACATAAAGCTTGAATTTCCAAAATTATAAACCGTTAGAAAGCCCTTTTAAGTTTTTATCTTCCAAAATCCAAATGTCACGTCTATTTTTCTAGTTATGCATCCAAAATATTATTTCACCAACATAAGAAATAAAAACCACAATAAAAATATATAATCATAAATTTAATTATTATTTCACAAATGTGCTAAATTAATAGGATTAATGATACTACATATGTAAAATCATTAAATTTCCTTTTAATAAATGTATACTTTTTAGTGTTCATTACACCCTTCAACCAGCTTATTATAAGTCCATAGTAATTTGAACAAAAACTTAAAAAAAAATTCTGATCCAAGTTAGTAATTATTTTATTTCTTTCTAAATTATCAAATAAGCAAACTCTCATGTACTTTTTACCCTTCTTTCATACACACATAAGACAAAGTACCAATCAATTCATTGTGGCCATAATATTCACATGCCTTGTTAAAAAGATAGTAATATTTTTATCCTAAAATTATATTAGAATTTACACCGTTTTCGCAGTGATAGTTTATTTATAAATGCAAAATATTTTTTTTATGGATAATACATCTTTAATCCTTGTAAAGAGGTTTGAGTCAGTGACTCCCAAACCAGTTGGCTTTAAGGCACTAGGTGTTAAGACTGTTGGAGTTGGTGCTTGAAGCGTCAATCCAAATAATGTATTGTATATTATATTTTATTGTTTATTAATAAAATAACTACATTTTCATTTCAAACCTTATTAATGGTAATGTCATTATACATATTAGATGGATATATATACTGAGAATGACATCAACCTTAGAATAGTCATTTAGTAATACTGGACACTAGGTGGTCCGACATCGGGATAATAATACTATTATAAACTATTCTTAAAGTAAATATTCATAGTAATTGGTTTTGGAATACAGTCGAATTCCTATAATCGAGAAGACTAGCACATGTCGTATATTAGAATTGGAGTTCCAAAGGTTTAACCCAATGTACCATGAGCATGAGAAGCTCGTATAGATGGATGGGTATTCGTTGGAGTGACTGAATGACTCATAAGTGATTCATAATAATTGGAAGTACACACTGCCGTCAATAGGAATCTCCTCGAGTCGAGTATCATATGTGATCCTTTGACTATAGGATAACATTGATTTTGTGTGAGATCCTCCACACTTTGATGCCATGTATGTCAGAATAATTTCATGGTCTGGCCTCTAGATGTTCGTTGGGTATGGACCGATGCACTCGTTAATCAAGTTCGTATCAAGATAGAATATGTCGGCTCATATGTGTACCATAAGAGTTTAGGTATCGATGTGAGTAAGTCACGATTCTTAAGACTTAGGCGCCAAAGCCGATCATCTAGGGCGGATTACATTTATCAGAAATGGTTTATGATTAAGTTATAAAGAATCTTGGACGTGTCAACATGAGATGAGCGTCTTGGAAACTTGACGGTGTATTTTATATATCCTAAGCAAAACTAGGATAGCCTACATTAGAGGGATTGTTAAACATATGTGAAGACCTCGACTTGTATAGTTCAGAAAGGTCGTTCGTGTTCTTAACGGATTCAAAGGTGGCCGAATTGCGTATATATTAGCTAGGCTTATATGACAAATGTGTTTGGACTTAGAGAGTCCCACAATATGAAGTGTACTTGTTGAGCACTTGGGTAGCCGGTAATTTTTGATAATAAATAATATTCGATCTTATAATTATCAACTAAAATAATTAAGTGTTATTGGATAATATTGATTATTTACTTTGACCTAATTGGATTAATCCAAAAATCACACAAGGGCTTTATCGTACTTTCATAAATATCTCTACCATTTGATGATATTTTGGTAATTACAAATATGTAATTATAGGTGTATTTGCCTTGAGTTAATTGGATTAAATAAAAGTGACAAACATTGAACTAATCCATTTGTTAATCTGTATCTTGATTTAATTGGATTAAATCAAAGTGGTAAATAAAAGGTGATTAGTCACACCTAATTATACATATTTGGATAAATTGGATTAAGCCCATCTAAAAGTTGATTAAAACTTTTATTAATTAAAAATTACTCAAGTTTTGTTATAAATAGAAAGTTTAAGGAAAGTTTTAACTAAGCTAAAGATAAGCTACATAAGCTTGATAAGCTTAAGCTTGTGAAAGCTAAATACAAGTGATTCTTGGAGAAATTAGCCTAAGTTAGAGAAGTGTTTTGAGAATCCTTGGAAGTTCTCTACAATATTTCATCTAGGAAAAATCAAGATTGGTTCTTGGAGTGAAGCTTTCTAGCATTGGAATCAAGATTGGATCTTGGAATCAAGCTTGCAAACCTTGGAAGTTCTCCAACCATTTCAACAAAGCACATGAAGATTAGATCTTTGTATCAAGCTTTTTAGGTAATGTTTGATATTCTCATAAGCTATATTTTTCATTAGTGAGACATATAATGATGAATTATGTATTTGATATATGATTACATAGCTTAGAGAGAATTGAATTCTCGCCCGATATAACCCACCAGGAACTTCTCAACACAATGGTGTGTTTGAGCGGGGAAATCGTACTTTATTGGATATGGTGCAATGATGTATGGAGCTATACAGATCTTTCATATTACCTTCAGAGTCATGCTTTATTTAACTAATGCCCACATAATTAATAGAGTTCCATCGAAAGCTGTTTCTACAATCTCATATTAGATATGGTTAGGTAGAAATCCAAGTCTTAGATATTTAAAGATTTGAGGTTGTCCTGCATACGTTAGAGTTGCGCAGTAGGATAAACTAGCACCCAAAGGGTATAAATCTAGGTTCGTTGGATATCCTAAAATTTCTTTGGGATATCAATTCTACGATTTGAGCAATGAAATGTATTTGTTATTCGCTTTGCCACTTTTCTTGAAAATAAATTTTTAAAAGAAAGTGAGAATTGTAGAAAGATTGAACTTGATGAGTTTGATCTCAACAGTAAGGGACCTGAGATGGAACCACATATCAAAAAGGTGAATGATCTACAACATAGGTTCTACGTAAGTCGAATAGAATATCAAGGCCTCCTCTGAGAGATTGCTTTAACATCTGATGTGAATTTTGATGTGATACTCTTGGAAGAAACAGATCCGACTATATATAAACATGCGATATTGGATATCGATTCAAGAAAATGGCAGGAAATCATGAAATCTGAAATGGATTATATGCATGACAATCAGGTCTGAGACTTAGTTGAACTTCTTGAAGGTGTTAAACCTATTAGTTGTAAATGGATTTATAAAAGGAAGCGAGGGCCGGAGGAAATGTGGAAAACTTTAAGGCCCGACTAGTAGCTAAAGGTTACACTCAATGTCCTAGGATTGCCTATGAGGAAACTTTTCACCAGTAGCCATGCTAAAATCTATTAGGATTCTTTTAGCCTTTGTTGCATATCATAACTATGAGATATGGTAGATGAATGTGAAAAATGCTTTCCTAAATGGATTCCTCTAGAAGGATATCTATATGAAACAACTAGAGGATTTCATATCCAATGAGACTTGAAACTAAGATTGTAAGCTTTAGAAGTCTATGGACTTAAAAGACATCCCGAAGTTGGAATCGTCATTTTGATGAGATAATTAGATTATCTGGATTCATCAAGAACGTGGAAGAACCTTGTGTTTATAAGAAAGTGAGTGGAAGCATATTAGTTAGTTTTCCTTGTTTTGTATGTAGATGGCTGATGAGCGGAAAATATATCAATATTTACCACCCATTTTACTTAATATTTTGTATAGTTTCTTGAGTTTTATGAACATTTTGATGTGTTTTAGTTTATTTTGTAGATAAAATAAAATTGGGACTCAATGGAATTAATCAGGATGAAATATGGAACAAATAAGGGCAAAATTTAGACTTTACATTTGGATTTTGGAGGTTGGAAACTTGAAATGGCGTTCTAACGAAGTACGATTTCAGAAATTTCAACTTTGCGCAATTTTCGTATGTTGGCCATAACTTTCTACTCCAATATCGGATTGAGGTGATTCAGGTTCCAGATTAACGAAGACTCAAAGATATACAACATTTATGTTCATAATAATTTCGAATTCTAAAGTTTTCATGACCGAAATAAATAAAATATCCGTAAGTGTGTAATGTGTAATTATTAAAGTCATTTTCAAAACAAAAAAAATAAAAAAAAAAAAAAGGAAATTGTCAAACTTCCACCAAACATGCTTGCATATTTGGTTGAGGATTTGGTGCCATGTTTGGTTCCATGCTTGATGCCATGTTTGGTGCCATGTGTGGTGGATAAATTGGTGGAAGCCTTTAGATTTGCCTATAAATACCAACCTAAACTTTATAAATTTTTCATGCTTTCTTTGGGGGATTTCTCCATGAAAACCTAAAAGAAAGTGTCTTGCATGTTTATTTAAGTTTTCTTGTATTTTCTCTTTATTTATTTAATAAACTTTTGTGTGTTTTTAATTACATCATGAGTAGGTAATCTCTTTTGGCTGGAGTCTTGGGTGAAATTTTTAATATAATAATTTAGATTTACTCTCTTAATTTAAATAAGTAAATTGAATGAATTATTTACCGCCTATATGGCCGGTTTTACATTATTGGACTTAGTTTTCGCCTATATGGTCGGTTTAGGTGCTAACCTTGTTACCGCCTACATGGTCGGTTTATATGATTTTGTTACCGCCTATATGGTCGGTTGGACTTTGGAAAAATGACATCCACCGCCAATATGGTCGGTTTTAATATAATTAATTAAGAAATATTAATTGATAAGGGAGTAATCTATATTTGAAGTATTAAAAGTGAAACCCCTAGCTCCATCATTTTCTTTTATTGTTGTAATCTTCTTACTTTATAATTTTTTGTTATGTTATTTTGTTTAACTATGCATTTTGTAATTTTAGGTATGATTTGTAACTAAAAATATTATCTAAAAATATTATTTTATAAGTGGTTATTTTATGTTTTGGGTAGTATATTGGTTTATTTATTGAGTCTTAAGCTTAATGCTTCTTGTTAACTGGCCATTAATAAGATTACTTTTCGTAAACTTAAAATGAACTTGGAAAAAGGATTTTAGGTTTTAGCTATAGACTCAATAGCTCACGATCTCACCTTGGGGTAAATGTCTCTTAGATAGATTTCCTTACAGGATAAGAATATACCTGTCGGGCGGGGGTAGCCATAATTGGAACTTAATCTTAATGAATTCATAGTTTCTTAATTAACATAAGAATATAGTTAATTGGGTTACTTTGGGTATTTACACCTGACCATCGGAAGAGGCTTTTACATAATTTCGTGTTCCAGGCTAATAAATCGATATATTGCACAAACATGAGATAATCACTTCATCTTTAAAAGATATTGGAAGGATTCACAACCCTAGATAGTTTTATAATATTGATTTTTCATTTGATTTACTTTCACACTATTTTATTTACTTGTTTTAGATAAAAATCACTATCTAATTAAAAATCAATCAATTAGATACTTATAGACATTTAGCTTCAATAAATTAATATCTAAGGTATTAAGTCCTCGTGGGATCGATATATTTATACTACTTGAGCGATAAGTGCGCTTGCGTAACGTGTGTGTTTACCACCGATCAAGTTCTTGGCGCCGTTGTCGGGGACTTATTTATTTTTTACTATTAATTTTGGGGTTAAATACATTTACTTGTGTATAATTTCTTTTTACTTATTATTTCTATTTTCTTATGTTTCAGGTTCTCAGACACTACATGAGAAGAACCTGAAGCTTTGAAATCCGATCGCTTGACCTAGAAATTGAAAGAAGCATCACACAATTGAGAAGGGAAATGCGAGAAGGTCAATAAGCATTGATCAATATGGAACCTAAACCGTTGGAGTTGCACCAACAATTCCTATTTGAGACAGAACTATTTCGGTGGTTGACAACTTCATTTCATTTATTGTACTTCCTCTCTTACCAGCAAATGTGTGTGACATCAAAACATGCATTCATATGATACAGCAGTCAGTTCAGTTTGGGGGGGAATGCAACTGAAGATCCTAATACCCATATCAGCAACTTCCTGGAAGTTTGTGGCACTTTCAATTACAATCGAGCGGCTGAAGAAGCAATGAGACTGCGTGTTTTCCCATATTCCTTGAAAGACAGAGCTAAGGCTTGGCGACATTTACTACCAGCAGGTTCCATCACCACTTGGAACACTCTTGCCACAAAATTTCTTGCAAAGTATTTTCCCCCAACCAGAACTGCAAAGCTGAGGAATGACATCACATCCTTCATACAATATGATTCAGAATCCCTCTGCGAAGCTTGGGAAAGATACAAGGAGTTTCTCAGAAAATGTCCACACCATGAGATTGCAAAGTGGCTACAAATTCAAACATTCTATAATGGACTTTCTGGACTAATGAGAACAACAATTGATGCTGCTGCTGGAGGAGCTTTAATGGCAAAAAGAAGAAGATCTGACCTGGGACCTAATTGAAGAAATGACCAACAATAATTCTTTGTTGCCAACAGAAAGGAGCATGATTCAACGAATAGTAGGAATCCACGAAATTGGAGCCAACACAACAATGAATGCCAAGCTAGAACAGATGTGAAAATTCATGAAAACACTTAGCACGCAAGTTGTAAACATCACTGGTGCCATAAGTTCACCATATGGAGGAGCACCAGAGACAAACCAACTTGATGAGATGGTGAATTATGTCAACAATTTCAACAGATAGGGGAACAATCCATATTCCAACACCTACAATCCAGGGTGGATGAATCATCCCAATTTCGAATGAAGCAACAATTCAGGGCAAAAGAACAATCCACCATCTGGATTCCAATAGCAGGACAAAGGCCAGAAGTATGAAAAAGAGCTAGAAATAAAAGAAATGCTTGCAGAGATGTTCAAAAAGCAAGAAGTTGAATATGATGCTATGTTTCAAGCCCAAACAGCATTCAATCAAAGCTAATCAGCATATATAAAGGCACTGGAAAATCAAATAGGACAACTGGCTAATGCTCAGAGTTACAGACCATAAGGTAACCTTCCTAGCAACACAAAACCAAATCCAAGGAACCGAGCGAATGAGCAATGTCAAGTCATTACTTTGAAAAGCAGTATTGAGATCAATAAAAATATTGTAGTCAATGCATCCACTGAGGAAGTTCCAAAAGAAAGCAACGAAATAGAACCACATATGGAGGAAAAAGAGACAAAAGAAAATGATCGAGAAAAATTCACTCCACCTCTACCTTTTCCACAACATCTCCAGAAAAGTAAACTAGACAAGCAGTTTGCTCGATTCATGGAGATCTTCAAAAAGATGCATATCAACATTCCATTTGCAGAAGTGTTAGAACAAATGCCCAGCTATGTCAAATTCATGAAAGACATTCTGTCATAAAAATAGAGATTGGGAGATTACGAGATAGTAGTATCGACAGAAGAATGCAATGCCATCATTCAGAGGAAGCTTCCCCCAAAGTTGAAAGATCCTGGCAGTTTCAAAATTCCTTGCACCATAGGCGAAAATTACTTCAGTAAGGCTTTGTGTGATTTAGGTGCCAGCATTAACTTGATGACTTTGTCTATTTACAAGAAACTACAGATTAGAGAAGCAATGCCTACCTCAGTTACTCTGCAGCTTGTTGACAGACCGCTCACATTCCCGAGAGGTGTAGTGGAAGATGTATTGGTTAAAGTTGACAAATTCATTTTCCCTGCAGATTTCATTATCCTTGACATGGAAGAAAACAAAGATGTACCTATCATCCTCGTGAGACCATTTTTTGCTACAGGTCGAACTTTTATTGATATACAAAAAGGAGAACTAACCATGAAAGTGCAGGACCAAGAAGTTACAATCAATGTTTTCAAAGCCATGAAATTCCCAAGTGATGAAAATGAGGAGGAATGTTTCAGAATTGATGTTGTAGATAGTATCATCCACGATACTAATGCAATGCAACTTCCCACGGATAAACTTGAAGCTTACATCACCGACATGACTGACAGCGAGCTAGATGATGAAATTCTGGAATGTATCAATTATTTTGAAAGACCATTTCGCTTCAAATCAACACCACAGGTGGAAAGTTTGGAACTACCAAAAAAGGAGTGAATCAAGCCTTCGATTGAAGAACCACCGCAACTGGAACTAAAGCTACTTTTGAGCCATCTCAGGTATGCATTCTTAGGAAACTTTTCTGATTTACCTGTGATTATTTCTTCATCGCTAACATTGGAACATGAAGATAAGTTGCTGAGAGTGTTATGAGAACACAAGAAAGCCATTGGTTGGACTATAGCAGACATTTGAGGCATTAGTCCATCATTTTGCATGCATAAAATTCTGATGAACGATGAATACAAAGCCACAATAGAGCATCAACAGAGACTAAATCCAATCATAAAGGAGGTCGTGAAGAAATAAATTATCAAATGGTTGGATGCTGACATCATGTACCTCATCTCTGACAGCACGTGGGTGAGTCTTATGTAATGTGTGCCAAAGAAAATAGGAATTATTGTAGTCACAAATGAAAAAAAATGAGCTGATTCCAACAAGAACGGTGACTGGATGGAGAGTATGCATGGACTACAGGAAGCTGAACAAAGCAACAAGGAATGATCATTTTCCGCTACCATTCATTGACCAGATGTTAAATAGACTGGCGGGACATGAGTTCTATTATTCAGGGTACAATCAGATTGCCATCGCCCCAGAAGATCAGGATAAAACCAATTTACATGCCCGTATGGTACTTTTACTTTCCACATGATGTCATTTGGATTATGTAATACTCCTGCTACATTTCAACGTTGCATGATGGCCATCTTCTCAGACATGCTATAACAAAGTATGAAGGTTTTCATGGATGATTTCTCTGTGTTTGGAGACTCTTTCGACCATTGCTTGCAAAATTTGGAAATGGTGTTACAAAGGTGTGAAGAATCCAACCTCGTACTCAACTGGGAGAAATGCCATTTCCTGGAGCAGGAAGGCATTGTGTTCGGACATCGGATCTCACAAAAGGGAATCGAGGTAGACAAAGCAAAGATCGAGACAATTGAAAAACTACCTCAACCATCATCTGTCAAGGGGATTCGTAGTTTTCTCAGACATGCAGGCTTTTACAGGAGATTTATCAAAGACTTCTCCAAGATTGCTAAACCCATATGCAATCTGCTGGAGAAAGACGTGCCTTTCAACTTCACCAAAGAATGCCACAAAGCTTTTGAGATCTAGAAACATAAGCTGGTCTCTGCCACCATCATAGTAGCACCAGACTGGACCTTTCCATTTGAGGTGATGTACGATGCTAGTGATTTTGTTGTAGGTGTAGTTTTGGGAAAACACAAAGCAAAAATTTTCCATACCATTTACTACTCCAGCAGAACTCTGAATGACGCTCAACTCAACTACACAACCACTGAAAAGGAGTTGCTCGCAGTTGTGTTTGCTTTTGATAAATTTCGCTCCTATCTGCTGGGTCCCAAAGTGGTGGTCTACACAGATCATTCAGCAATCAAATACTTGATCGCGAAGAAAGATGCCAATCCCAGATTGATTTGTTGGGTGCTTCTGCTGCAAGAATTTGACGTAGAAATCTGAGACAGGGAAGGGACAAAAAACCAAGTGGCAGATCACTTATCGAGGCTCGAGAATGGAGAAACAGCTGGCAAAGAACTGACAATCAAATAAACTTTTCTAGATGAACAGTTGTTTGCCATGAAACAGTAGGATGTCTCTTGGTATGCTGACTATATAAACTGCATAGTATCAGGAAAATGGTCATTGGAATGGACACATCAGCAAAGAAAGAAGTTCTTCAAAGAAGTCAAGCACTATGTCTAGGATGAGCCATACTTGTTCAAACGTTGTGCTGATCAATTACTAAGACGTTGTATTCCACAGGAGGTGGTCAATAGTGTCCTGCAGCATTGTCATTCATAACCATACGGTGGATACTTTAGCAGAAATAAAACTGCAGCCAAAGTCCAACAATCAGGTTTGTTTTAGCCCAACTTGTTTAAAAATGCTTACTTATTTGCTCTTCAATGTGACAGGTGTTAGAGAACGGGAAATATTTCAAGGAGAAATGAAAGACCTCTTTAAAGAATTCTGGAAGTGGAGATATTTGATGTATGAGGAATTGATTTTATGGGACCCTTTGTTCCATCATTCAGAAACCTGTACATACTAGTTGTAGTGGACTACGTCTCCAAATGGGTTGAAGCAATAGCACTGCTATCAAATGATTCAAAAGTTGTGATAAAATTCCTTAAAAAGAATATTTTCACTCGCTTCGGAACACCTCGGGCAATTATCAGTGATGGTTGCACACATTTCTGCAATATATACTTCGAAGCACTCCTATCCAAATACGGATTTACTCATAAAGTTGCCACTGCCTACCACCGCAGTCAAATGCACAAGTTGAAGTTTCAAATAGGGAGATTAAAAGAATCTTAGAGAGATCGTTGGATCAACAAGGAAGGACTGGTCTGTAAAACTGGATGACGCACTATGGGCTTACCGGACAGCTTATAAAACACCCATCGGTATGTCCCCATATCGAATGGTGTTTGGGAAAGCGTGCCATCTGCCAGTGGAGCTTGAACACAAAGCGTATTGGGTACTAAAGAATTTAAATCTTGATCTACAAGCAGCAGGAGAGAAAAGGCTCCACCAACTCAATGAATTGAAGGAATTTCGCCTACAAGTTTATGAGAATGCCAGACTGTTCAAAGAAAAGACCAAGAAATGGCATGATAAAAAATAATACGCAGACAACTAGAACCAAGGTAGTAGGTGTTGTTATACAATTCACAGTGGAAACTTTTCCCTGGAAAACTGAAATCAAAGTGGTCAGGTCCATTTGTGATTAGTCAGGTGTTACCCTACGGAGTAGTTGAGATATACAATTCCAAATCTAACAACACATTCAGAGTAAACAGTCAGCATATCAAGCACTACTGGGGAGTTATGTCCAGCGGACGACGTTAAACTTAGCACTAGCAGAGAGGCAACCCATGCAATTTGTGTATATATTCAGATTTGGTGTGTGTTAATTTTTTGTAGGTAAAGTCACATTTCATTATGGAAGACGTTCTCGTAAATCTTCACAAGAAATTTCATTCTTTCCCTCAAAACTCTCTGATGAAAGTCTACAAAGATCGCATGGAACGAATGAGACTTCTGATGATCAAAGGTATTCCTAATGACATTCGTTGGATTATTGAAGCATGAGCCCGATTGGTAGGTGATTCTTCTGACTCTTTTATTTCATATATGTCTGGTTTAGGAAGAAGCACCTATGCTAAAAAGAGGAGAGCTAAAAGAATGGGTGTTTGCTATAGATGTGCACGCATGACATGTAATACTCGTTGTTGTTCTTTAGGAATGGTGTCTGATAACCGTGAAGATAAAATTAAATTCATTAGGGATGGCTTGAGTAAGGAGTCTTTGGATGACATATCATTGACTCTTGAGACGCATCCCAATGGATATGTGCATCACGCAATTCATATGTTATATGCACAATTTCGAAAAGAAAGACAACATTTAAGTCTAGGGAATCTGACTTTAAAAGACCATGCTTGCCAATTTATAAAAAAATGGATAGGAAACTTGTCTCTGATGCATAGACGTCATTCAAGCGGTTACGTCTTGTAAATATTATTATCACTTTGTCTTTAACTAATAATTTTGATTTTTTTTGGTTATTTTCTCCGACAGGATCCAAACTTTTTGAATTTTACGATATATTTTACTTTTTAGCTAATAATTGTCATTTGGCAGGTACTAGTGTTATTATTACTTGCCATTTTTCAGGTTTTATAAATTCAGCTCATCATTGCACTTTTGAAGACATCCAGAATTGAGAAATAAAAAAATGGAAGCAACTTCAAGAAGACAAGTTGTAAACATCTGTGTGTTTTGCGGTATTAGTGTTGGTTCTAAACCAGAGTATGTTGAGGCAGCACATGAATTGGGTAGAGTCATAGCTGAAAGGAATATGCACTTAGTATATGGAGGTGGCAATCTTGGATTAATGGGGTACGTTTCAAGGGCCGTACATGAAAGAGGTAGTCAAGTTCTGGGAATTATCCCAAAACCTTTGGCAGAGGCGAATCTTATGGAACCATCAAACAGAGATAAATGTATTATCCCAGGTATGTCCTAAAGACTTGTGGAAATGATTAACCGTGCTGATACTTTTATTGCTTTGTCAGATAGTTTGGGCACGATGGAGGAAATTCTTACAGTGCTATCTTGGGCGAACCTGAACATACACCAGAAATCGATTGGACTGTTTAACGCTGATCGATTTTATGATTTTCTTTGTGTGTTTCTTCATGATACCCGGAGAAATAGGTTCGTGTTAAAACCTGTAAAAGATATCCTCTTCACTGCCAGAACTGCCCATGATTTAATTGACCAACTTTTAGCCTTTGAACCACAAATTGACCCTATCATTTCCAAGATAAACTGGTCTGATAATGATCGTGGTAAGAAGCGTCGGATAAATCTGGATCTTAACCTTTAATTTTCTTCTTAGATGTAGAATTTCAGCTAACCATGTACTGTTTTCTAAACTCTTCTTCTACTTTTTAGACATTGGGGACAATGTCTCAATTAGGTTTGGGGGAGGGGAATAGTTAACTAATATCTTATTTTTATTTTTCGTTATGTTTTTTTTACTTGATTTTTAGTCAAAAATTAAAAAAATATAAAAAAATAAAAAATATTTTGTTTTGTTTTTTTAATTTGACTAATCAGGTGAAGTTGGTATGAGATAGCTATGTAAGGAATTTTCACTCTTGAGACGTGTCTCAACCTATTTTGTAACAAGTTAATTTTTGTTTATTTCCTTTTTGAATTATTTAATTTGTGAATTCTCCATAATATTGATTAAATTGGATCTTCGTATGCTTAGTTGACAAGTATTATCAATATGCATGGTAACATACGATCATGAGTTGTAATTGAAAAGTTTGTAATATTCAGTGCTTTAGTTTAATTGGAGGAAGCATATAAAAAAACGATGGAATAAAAAAAAGAAACATCTGAGATCCGAGTAATTAAGTCCGTAGGGGTATTTTAACACCTAGTACCCTAAAGCCAACTGGCTTGGGAGTCACTTGCTCAAAGCTCGCTACATGAGTTGAAGATGCTGTAAAAAAAAAAGAAGAAAGATATCTGAAACCTGAGTAATTATGTCTGTAAGGGTGTCTTAACACCTAGTGTCCTAAAGCCAACTGGCTTGGGAGTGGCTCAAAGCTCGCTACATGGATTGAAGATGTTGTAAAAAAAAACAAAACAAAAACAAAACAAAAAACAATTCCATTGCTAAAAAATATGTGAATTCTAATATAACTTTAGGACAAAAATATTACTCTCTTTTCAACTACACTTATAAATATTGTTGGCACAATGAGCTGATTAATACCTTGTTGGTTGTGTATATGGAGAATGGTAAAAATAATCGGAGAATTTAATTATTTGGTAATATAGAAAGAAATAAAACAGCTACTAACTTGGATAAGAAGTTTCACTTGTTTAGTCACTAACTTGTTTATTCTATTTTCTCTTGTTATTTTTTTTTACTTTTGTGTGCATTAGATTGACGTTTGTGGGTATCGTTGCTGTAAGCCCTCACTAAACTACAACTCGTCCACTAGTGACACCTAGGGGTTTAAAGGCTTGTTGCATACGCTAAATGCAACCGTGATCCTTTCGAAAGTGGCTTAGTTTAATTTTAATTATTTATTGTATTCTATTTTATTATTTTGCTCGAGGACTAGTAAAATGTTAGGTTTGGGGGTGTGATGAGCGGAAAATATATCAATATTTACCGCCCATTTTACTTAATATTTTGTATAGTTTCTCGAGTTTTATGAAAGTTTTGATGTGTTTTAGTTTATTTTGTAGATAAAATAAAATCGGGACTCAATGGAATCAATCGGGATGAATGTGTGTTGGGAAGCGGCCGCGAGTGTGCAGCGGAAAATCAAGAAAAAATCAAATTATGATGCCGTATCCCTTTGTCCAAGACCCAATTGTTTTGATTATTCTACAAGCCTATGCATGTTAATATATATTCTAAGCATAAAAAACTCATAAAACATGCAAAGAACATAAACCTAAACATGCTAACTATCATAAGAACTCTAATTAAAATAAGAAAGAGAAAGACTTACTTGAACCGAAGAATCCTCCAGTCCTCCCTCCAATCTATAAGATTTTCTCGAACTCAGCAAGCTCTTCCACGTTCCAAAGAGCCACTCAAGTGTGTGGCCTCCAAAGGTGCACACACCAAAGTCAAAACTCAACGGCAAGACTACGCCTTGAGTGCACAAGTATTTTGCCCTTGGTGCTAGCCTATGCAAATACCTCAAAAATTTTAACTCGAGGTTCCTCTAGTCAATTAGACTTAAGGATCCTCAAAATCAGTGGCTTACTCTTAAACTTTAGAGTTGCTCACTTATATAAACCCAAGATATGAAAGGTTTGGTGCAAAAATTTGTGAAGAATTATTTGGGTTTATATAGGTGCTCCAAAGACAACAAAATTAATTAAGAATCCGATGTGTGATAAATGTTAATTTAATCTTAGCCATTTGATCTTAATTTAGTGGTTTAATGAGATTATAAAACCCTAATAAGAGTTTGGGCCGAATTGGAATTCAAAACAAATAACAAATAAAAAAAAATTTAATATTCACATTACTATTCACATTACTATTCATGTTACTATTCACATTTTATTTATTTATTTATTCCAATTCCCAAAGTGCCCCTATCGTCATTCACCAATCCCTATGCCACTATGAAACCTCATAAATGATCTGTTCAATAATTAAACACATTGAACATTTATGAACAATTCCTACAACAATCATATATGCTGTTAAATTTGTACTGTGCACTGTTAACCATTGATTTTGACTTTGTTGTGTGTGACCTTTTGGGTTCCCCTAAAGTTGGACATGAAATGAATCTTGATAATTTAATCGAACATAAATTATCCTCCGATCAGATGGTCGTTCGATTTCAATGACCAAGGTTGACATCTAGCAACATGCCAAAGCCCCCAAATGAGAAGGAAAGATATATACCCATTATGTATGCGATTTACATATGATACGGTCCCTCGCCTCACTGTATCCCCACCTTTTGACCAAGGGTATGGAAAGTGTCTACCCATATAGTCAAATGTATGATGTTGATAGTTTTGTGAATCGTCCTAACCCAATAAAAATCTCACACGATTCTTCCGCTGCGGCCACAGTCTCAAGCACTGATCACACATATCAACTCGCGAACTGGAATACTACTCTTATAAGAAAATATTATCCGAGAGAGTGGCGATTCTCCATTGTATCTTTACAAACTTCATGTGTTTCAACAAATGACTCAATCATACCCTTATGACCGGATCTTTTGAATCGGGGAAGGAGAATGTCAAAGTTATTTGATCCACACATAAGATTGTAAAGACCTCAAGTCTAAGGACTAGTCATACAATCGATACATGAAAGTTCTCACAGACACATGGGATAAACACTCCATTTGAAAACTTTCGGCGGTCAGTTCGATGGACACGAGCAACTTATGCATCCATGTGATACACCAAGCGGACGGATCTCACTAGTAGCCTATGAGATCGGCTTCCCCACTTAAGGGCGGATCATAACATCATGCTAGGCTCTCCGCTTTATGAACGCCTAGATTATTCACAAAATTATGACTAGGAACGTTTAAGAGTAATGAATCTCATAAGGCGTGGAAGCCATCATCTTATTACTCCACGGGCTTTATTACAGTGTTCGATGATTATATAATCTATGTAAGACACGTATAATAAAGATTGTCATTTTATTAATTAATGAAAATATTACAAATACATGTACATATAACCCATCCACAAGTTGGGTATAGGGCATATCCCTAACAATCTCCCACTTGCACTATAGCCAACTAGTATGAATCTGGACACCATACTCTCGGGTGTGCCTATCATGCTTTTGTTGAGTCAGCCCTTTAGTCAGAGAATCTGCAAGATTATCTTATGTGGGTATTTTCTCTATAATAACTTCTTTTCTCTCAACAATCTCCCTGATGATATGAAATCGCCTGAGTACATGCTTGGATTTCTGGTGGGACCTTGGTTCCTTTGATTGAGCAATGGCGCCCGTGTTGTCACAGTACATCGTAACGCCATTCTTTTTTGCGGGAAGCACTTCCAGCTCCGTGATGAACTTCTTTATCCAGACTGCTTCTTTAGCTACCTCAGATGCTGTAATATACCCGGCTTCAGTGGTGGAGTATGTTGTAGTTGACTACTTTGAGCTTTTCCAACTGACAGCTCTTCCATTCAAAGTAAACAGATATCATGTTTGTGATCTGCTGTCATCCTTATCGGTCTGAAAGCTCACATCACAGTAACCAATGACTTTCATCTCAGAACAATCTC
The DNA here is from genome assembly GCA_019454045.1 of Zanthoxylum bungeanum. Classification (NCBI taxonomy): domain Eukaryota; kingdom Viridiplantae; phylum Streptophyta; class Magnoliopsida; order Sapindales; family Rutaceae; genus Zanthoxylum; species Zanthoxylum bungeanum. The sequence continues at coordinate 103,070 of SKCR01015792.1, forward strand.
CGTATATGTCAAGAACACATCCTTAGTTCTTATCAGAAACTTGAGGATTGTTTTGACAGCTGCCCAGTGTTGCTTACCAGGATTTGCCTGATATCTGCTCGTTATGCTAAGAGCATAAGAGACATCAGGTCTTGTACAAAGCATGGCGTACATGATCGATCCTATTGCTGAAGCATAAGGGATCATACTCATAAGCTCTCTATCTGAAGGAGTATGTGGACATTGCTCCTTAGATAATTTGATTCCATGACAAGTAGGTAAATTACCTCTTTTGGAATCTTCCATTTTAAATCTTTTCAAAAATTTATCTATGTATGTAGATTGAGAAAGTTCTAACAACCTCTTAGATCTATTACGGTAGATCTTAATGCCGAGGATGTAGGCTGCTTCTCCCAAATCTTTCATGGAGAAATTCTGAGATAACCATTGCTTGGTGGCTTGCATCATGGGAATATCATTCCCGATGATTAATATCATCGACATATAATACAAGAAATACAACAACACTCCTACTAATTTTCCTGTAAACACAAGGCTCGTCTACATTTTTGATGAAGTCAAATTCTTTGATTGTCTCATCAAATCGTATATTCCAACTTCTGGAGGCTTGCTTGAGTCCATAAATGGATCATTTAAGCTTGCATACTTTATTATGATCATCCTTAGATGCAAACCCATCAGGTTGTGTCATATAGACTTCCTCTATGAGGTTCCCATTAAGGAAAACTGTTTTTACATCCATCTGCCAAATCTCATAATCAAAGTGTGCAGCTAGTGCCAGTAAAATTCGAATGGACTTTATAATTGCAACAGGCGAGAAGGTTTCGTCATAGTCAATTCCTTGGATTTTTCTATAACCTTTCGCAACCAACCTAGCCTTATAGGTTTGGATGTTGCCTTATGTATCAATTTTACGCTTGTAAATCCACTTGCAGCCTATGGGTTTTATCCCTTCAGGTGCATCCACCAAGTCCCAGACTTTATTCTGATACATATAGTCTATTTCGGATTTCATGGCATCAAGCCACTTGACTGAATCAATGTCACACATTACTTCATCATAACTGGTGGGATCGTCATTATCAATGACCTGATCATGTTCCTCATCAATATGGAAACCATATCTTTCAGGCTCATATCTTTCCCTACCATACTTTCTAAGTTCATAACCTTGTGGTTGTTCCGTCGCTGCCCTTTTGAAGGGCCTGGGGTTTAGTTCTATGTTAGTTTGTTCTTCTCGTACCTCATCGAGGTTAAATATACTCCCACTATATTTCTTGAGAAGGAATTCATTCTCTAGAAATTTAGCATTTCGTGAGACAAATGTTCTTTGTTCATTTGGGACGTAGAACACGTATGCTCTTGAGTTCAAGGCATATCCAACAAACTTACATTTAATTTCCCTATCATCCAATTTGTTAGTTTGTGTGAGCTTAACATATGCGTCACATCCCCAAACTCTTAGATAACTAAGACTATGACGTTTCCCAGACCATAACTCATATGGTGTTTGACTAACAGTCTTGGAAGGAACTTGGTTTAGTAGTAGTGTTGAATTTTCTAAAGCAAGACCCCAAAATGAAAGAGGTATATTCGTGCCTGGCATCATTGATCGGACCATATCTAATAATGTCTGATTTCTCCTTTCGGAGACCCCATTATGCTGTGGAGTTTCCGAATGAGTCCACTGGGAAACAATGTCATTTTCTCTCAAGTAATCTTGAAATTCATTGCTTAAGTATTCACCACCCCGGTCAGACCTTTGTGACTTAATACTTTTATTAAGCTGGTTTTCAACTTCAGCTTTGAAGTCTTTGAATTTCTCAAAGGCTTCAGATTTGTACCGCATAAGGTACACATACCCATATCACGAGTGATCATCGATAAAGGTAATGAAGTAGGAGAATCCACCTCTAGCGGTAATTGACATTGGTCCGCATACATAAGAGTTTATGAGTTCTAATGACTCCGCCGCACGTTGTCCTTTACCTTTGAAGGGTAATTTAGTCATTTTACCAAGTAAACAAGACTCACAAGTTCCATAAGGTTCATATTTGAAGGGTCTGAAAAACCCATCCTTATGTAGCTTAGTTAATCTTGTTTCCTTGATATGACCTAAGCGACTGTGCCATAGAAGTGATTCATTGAGATTATTCGAGTTAACGTTGTATATATTAGAGGTTGAACATTCTTTGTTAGTTTGTAAGACATAGATACCATTATTCAAAATACCATCTCCATATTTTATTTCATTGAAATAAATAGAACATGCATTACAACTTATTAGGCATGAAAAGCCTTTATTACATAAAGAAGAAATCGAAATGATGTTATGTACTAGAGAAGGTACATAAACACAATCTTCTAAGTCTAAAACTAAACCATTCGGAAAAACTAATGAATAAGTCCCCACGCACAATGCAGCCAGTTTTGCTCCATTACCCATGCGTAAGTCAACCTCCCCATGACGGAGTCTCCTACTGTTTCTCAGGCCCTGCACATTTTTACATAAGTGAGTCCCACAACTGGTGTCAAGCACCCAAGTAGAAGGTTCAGAGTTTTGAGAATATAGTTCAATCATATACAACAAACCTGGAGCATTGGCTTCTTGGCCTCTCGGGCTTCCCTAGCTTCCTTGGCTTTCAAGGATCTGCTGTCTTTCTTCCAATGACCATTATTTCCACAAAAGAAACATTTCCTCTTTCATTTTTTCTTCTCCACCTTACCATTGGGCTTTAAGTGACCTGGAGCCTTGGCCTTGCCCTTATTTTTCTTTGGGCCTCGTGGCTTCAGGTCCGTACCCATAAGCATGACGGAGGTTTTAAGCTCCGGTTTCAAGTCCTTCTCTGTTTGCTTTATCAAACTGTGCAATTCTGCTAAAGTAGCTTCTTTATCAGACAGATGAAACTGCATAATAAAGTTAGAGAAGTCTTTTGGTAAGGACTGAAGAATTAGATCGTGACCTATCTCATGATCCATGATGAATCCGAGGTTGGCCAATTTTTCAATGTGGCCAATCATCTTAAGCACATGTCCACTATCAGATCCTTCCTTATACCTTGTTTGGAATAAGGCACATGACACTTGGAATCTCACGGTATGAATGGAAGTTGCATACAACTCCTTCAAGTGAAAGATGATGGTTTGAGCATCCATATCTTCGTGAGCTTTCGGAAGTTCATCCGACATAGAGTCAAGCATTATACAAGCTGCTTGCTCATCATCATCGATGTGTTTCTTCCAAACATCAAATGTATTTTGGTCAACATCTTCTGCGGGTTCCGGGGGAAATGGTCTTTCAAGAACATAGAAAATATTTTCTTGTCGTAAGATAATTTTAAGGTTTCTAAACCAGTCATTGTAGTTGTCCCCTTTCAGCTTATACTCATCAAGGATGGAACGAAGTGATACTCTGTTTGCCATTTGAATGTTTGTGAAATATTTTAACCCATCTGTTAAGAGAGAATGTTAAAATTAGGAATATGTTTTCATTAATGTTTCATAATAACATGGGCTTTTAATATTATGAAGTTGCTCTCACTCAATTGTTTTAAAATTTTAAGCAAATCGCATCAACCCCAATATGATGGATTTCTTATAGGCAAGGATCCCATTATCATCATTTCATAACTTCGACTAGGGCCGATCGTTATAAAATACGATAATTAGGTAGGTTCCCAACCAATTTATGATATAAATCACAATTCCTTGATCATTGGGTTGGGCAATCAAACATGTCATAGCTTATGCTAGTCCTTGTGGACACCCAATATTTGCCACTAAGTTATAAAACCATGCCTAAGGGTCGCTGCGTCTTATGACTCAGAAAAGTCAAACCATTGTCAATAATACGATTTAGGGACAAATTGGTATTGGTAATCTAGTAAAACCTAGTCCTGCCAATACAGTTTAAGCCCCTTGGGTCTATACTTTACAATAGGAGGTAAATTTTAGACTTAAATTATTATTGAGGATTTTAGCAAGTTTAAGTGAATAACTGTCAAATGGATTCCTCCATTGAAAATTCCCCAGAGGGAGGGTGGAGCGAACTCTCTTAAATACCCTTACCTCATAGGCTCTTATTGCCTTGGTGACAGGAATAAACAATATATCCTCTAAATTAGTCCAACACTTTAAACATGCTTTAAGGTAAGCTTTGAGCAAATGATTATCTAGATGTCTTCACAGCTTTTGCTTTTAGCTATAAAAAGGTAGCGAGTGAAGGAAGACACCAAATAATTATCTAACTCTAGTAATACCTTTGGTTAAATTAATTTTAGTTTGGAAAGTTTTATTAACGCCTATGTCCCACCCCACTTGTATCTTTTATAATGTCTTTATTATAAACAAGTGATTTATATTTATTAGCCTTAAGGTAATAAATCTCTAAGTTCATCATGGAATAATTACTTAGGTGCACACACCAAAGCCAAAACTCAACGACAAGATTACGCCTTGAGTGCACGGGTAGTTTGCCCTTGGTGTTAGCCTAGGTAAATACCTCAAAACTTTTAACTCGAGGTTCCTCTAGTCAATTAGACTTAAGGATCCTCAAAATCAATGGCTTACTCTTAAACTTTAGAGTTGCTCACTTATATAAACCCAAAATATGAAGGGTTTGGTGCAAAAATTTGTGAAGAATTCTTTGGGTTTATATAGGTGCTCCAAAGACAACAAAATTAATTAAGAATCCGATGTGGGATAAATACTAATTTAATCTTAGCCATTGGATCTTAATTTAGTGGTTCAATGAGATTATAAAACCCTAATAAGAGTTTGGGCCGAATTGGAATTCAAAACAAATAACAAATAAAAAAAAATTACTATTCACGTTTTATTTATTTATTTATTTATTCCAATTCCCAAAGTGCCCCTATCGTCATTTACCAATCCCTAAGCCACTATGGAACCTCATAAATGATCTGTTCAATAATTAAACACATTGAACCATTTATGAAAAATTCCTACAACAATCATATATGTTGTTAAATTTGTACTGTGCAATGTTAACCATTGATTTCGACTTTGTTGCGTGTGACTTTTTGGGTTCCCCTCAAGTTGGACATGAAAGGAATCGTGATAATTTAATCGAACATAAATTATCCTCTGATCAGATGGTCGTTCGATTTCAATGAACAAGGTTGACATCTAGCAACATGCCAAGGCCCCCAAATGAGAAGGAAAGATATATACACCCATTCTGTATGTGATTTACATATGATACGGTCCCTCGCCTCACTGTTTCCCCACCGTTTGACCTAGGGTATGGAAAGTGTCTACCCATATAGTCAAAAGTATGATGTTGATAGTGTCATGAATCGTGCTAACCCAAGAATCTCACATGATTCTTCCGTTGCGGCCACAGTCTCAAGCACTGATCACACATATCAACCCGCGAACTGGAATACTACTCTTATAAGAAAATATTATCCGAGAGAGTGGTGATTCTCTGTTGTATCTTTACAAACTTCATGTGTTTCAACAAATGACCCAATCATACCCTTATGACCAGATCTTTTGAACCGGGGAAGGAGAATGTCAAAGTTATTTGATCCACACATAAGATTGTAAAGACCTCAAGTCTAAGGACTAGTCATACAATCGATACATGAAAGTTCTCACAGACACATGAGATAAACACTCCATGTGAAAACTTTCGGTGGTCAGTTCGATGGACACGAGCAACTCATGCATCCATGTGATACACCAAGCGGACGGATCTCCTCTAGTAGCCTATGAGATCGGCTACCCCACTTAAGGGCGGATCATATCGTCATGCTAGTTTCTCCGCTTTGTGAATGCCCAGATTATTCACAAAACTATGACTAGGAACATTTAAGAGTAATGATTCTCATAAGGCGTGGAAGCCATCATCTTATTACTCCAAGGGCTTTATTACAGTGTTTGATGATTTATATAATCTATGTAAGACACGTATAATAAAGATTGTCATTTTATTAATTAATGAAAATATTACAAATACATGTACATATAGCCCATCCAAAAATTGGGTATAGGGCATATCCCTAACAATGTGGAACAAATCAGGGCAAAAACTAGACTTTACATTTGGATTTTGGAGGTTGGAAACTTGAAATGGCGTACTAACAAAGTACAATTTCAGAAATTTCAACTTTGCACAATTTTCGTATTTTGACCATAACGTTCTACTCCGATATCGGATTGAGGTGATTCAAGTTCCAGATTAAAGAAGACTCAAAGATCTATAACTTTAGGGTTTATAATAATTTCGAATTCTGAATTTTTCATGACCGAAATTGATAAAATATCTGGAAGTGTGTTATATGTAATTATTAAAGTCATTTTCAAAAAAAAAAAAAATTAAAATAAAAAATGTAATTTGTCAAACTTCCACCAAACATGCTTGCATGTTTGGTGGAGGATTTGGTGCCATGTTTGGTGGAGAAATTGGTGGAAGCCTTTAGATTTGCCTATAAATACCAAGCTAAACTTTATAAATTTTTCATGCTTTCTTTGGGGGATTTCTCCATGAAAACCTAAAAGAAAGTGTCTTGCAAGTTTATTTAAGTTTTCTTGTATTTTCTCTTTATTTATTTAATAAACTTTTGTGTGTTTTTAATTACATTATGAGTAGGTAATCTTTTTTTGCTGGAGTCTGGGGCGAAACTTTTAATATAATAATTTAGATTTACTTCATTAATTTAAATAAGTAAATTGAATTAATTATTTACCACCTATATGGCCAGTTTTACATTATTGGACTTAGTTTCCGCCTATAAGGTCGGTTTAGGTGCTAACCTTGTTACCGCATACATGGTCGGTTTATATGATTTTGTTACCACCTATATGGTCGGTTGGACTTTGGACAAATGACATCCACCGCCTATATGGTCAGTTTTAAAATATTTAATCAAGAAATGATTAATTGATAAGGGAGTAATCTATATTTGAAGTATTAAAAGTGAAACCCCTAGCTCCAGAATTTTCTTTTATTGTTGTAATCTTATTTACTTTTTAATTTTCTGTTATGTTATTTTGTTTAACTATGCATTTTGTAATTTTAGGTATGATTTGTAACTAAAAATATTATTTAGGGTTGTGATGAATTCCAATATCACCATTTTACAAGTGGTTATTTTATGTTTTGGGTAGTATATTGGTTTAGTTATTGAGTATTAAGCTTAATGCTTCTTGTTAACTGGCCATTAATAAGATTGATTTGGTAAACTTAAAATGAACTTGGAAAATAGATTTTAGGTTTTAGCCATAAACTCAATAGCTCACGATCTCGCCTTGGGGTAAATGTCTCTTAGATATATTTAATTACATGATAGGTGTTAGTGTGTCCTACACATCCCAAGGATCTCTAAACAAGATTAAAGTGTGAATTAAACAAGGTAAGTTGTTGAATACTTACATTGATCGGTGGGAAAATTCAAAATTTTCTTTGGATATAGAAGCTCCAAACTTTGTGTTGAGTTCTAAACTCTTGGGTGAGTTTCCCTATCACTTTGTTTGACTCCCAAAGTGCTATCTTTCTTAAATTTTGAAAACAAAATTTTCTCTCCAAAAGTGAGCAAGAATCGGCAAAGAGAGAGGGAGAGGATGAGTGAATAGTTCACTTGCAAAAGTTGGTGTTATGTTTTATAAAAACAAGACTTAGTGTGTTGGAAAGAAAAATGAATTAAATGCATCCAACTACTTCCATCATCTAATGACTAGTTGATGTAAGTCAAGTGGGTCCCACCACTTTAAATTCCAAATTTAAGTTAGCTTACACAACACACTTTGGGCCCGGGTTCGTTTAATCCGATTAAACGAATTTTCCGACGCGACATAATTAAATCCAATTTAATTAAAAAATAATGCCTAGCAAAATTATTACGAAAGTCACTTACAAATTAATTCTAAATTAATTCGTTCGCCAGAATTAAAATCTAATTTTAATTTCGCATTGAAATCCGATTTCAATTAATATATCCAATATATTATTTAATCGATTAATTCCAAATTAATCGCATTATCTCTTCTAGACGAATTTAATCCCAGATAAATTCTTACCGTAATTAATCCAGATTAATTTTCTCTCTCATAATTAATCCCAAATTAATTCTGTTCGAGTCAAATGTCATTGGTGAATCTTTGGAAAGTGACCCAAGAGATTCCCGGATATGTTGGCAGTAAATCCGGTTGTCGGACTATCCGACATGTGCGTACCCCGTACCAAGTTCTCACTGATTTACAAGACATGGTGGCTTCTAGCAAAGCACCGTGCCTACCCAATTCTCCAGAAATATTCAACGAGGAATATATAATTTGTATCAGGCGTAGTATACAAAGTATTGCGTAATACGATCCAGTACCGGATGTCACATGCTAGGCCTAGGGCTAGCACTGTGTCTGCCCCGTACGAAGCATATATCGGATCCCGCGTAACTAGTCTCTGTAATCGGATAATCATGACCTAGTCATATTATCCCGATAGCTGCAACATTTAAGAGTACTAGTACCGTATCCTGCGTGATCATCATCTCCATATGACTGAAGTGATACTCCCATCTTGACATCACACCCAATACACTACGTTTCTCAGTAAACCCAGAAGAGGCGTACACAGAACCTGTTAAAGCTCCGGACGACCAAAACCAAAGTATACTGATTGTCGCAAGTATTAGCGATGCAAGTCTTAGGTTAAAGATCACATACACCTACCCTGATTCGAATTCCTATAGACACATAGTCATAATACCAATGAGACTCCGAGGGGTCTATCTAGAGCGAAGCTGTTCCCGGTCAATCGGCTAACAGAACCTCTTATCACACTTTCATAAGTATCCAATACTTAAATATATAAGAACTATGTTGTTAAGCGTCCATAACGCGCACAAGTGTAATACCAGTCTATTCCGTATTATCGATGTACAGTCTCGATAATACTACGACTAGGGATATTTAATGATTAAACCGTTCGTTGATTAATATTGTCTCATATCTTGTTAATCCGGTTTAACCATATGGACTTTTATCATTTATATATCCAAGTAATCCAATTACAAAATGATAAACAGCAATTTCCTTTTTGACGTAGTTAATTTGTACAAAAACACCATGTCCTTTACAAATAGTGATGCTATGGGTCATAATTGTCCAACAATCTCCCACTTTGCCTATAGCCAATCACTCAAGTGTCCAACACCTGAGCTATGTACATATCGCTCAAACTTTTGCTAAGATATAGCTTTCTTCAGCGGATCTGCAAGGTTATCATCTGATGCGATCTTTTCGATCTTGACATCGCCACGATGTATGATCTCACGAATCAGATGAAACCGTCGAAGTACATACTTGGATCATTGATGAGACCGTGGTTCCTTAGACTGTGTTGTAGCCCAACTCAGCTGCTAACAGAACTACTCCTAATTCAATTAGGAATTTATAGATCCAAAATGCTTCTTTTGCTGCCTCAGCTGCAGCAATGTATTCCGCCTTTGTTGTTGAATCGGTAACAATATCTTGCTTGGAAGATTTCCAACTCACTGCTCCATTATTTGAACAAAATATATACCCTAATTACGACTTTAATCGTCTTTATCGTTTGGAAACTTATATCGGTGAACCCAGTCACCTCGAGTTCTCATTCCCCATAGACTAAGAAGGCATCATTAGTTCGTCTAACATACTTAAGGATTTTCTTAACTGCAATCCAGTGACCATTACCTGGATCTGCCTGATAGCGACTGCACATGCTCAAAGCATACGAGACATCAGGTCGCGTACATATCATGGCATACTTGATCGATCCAACTGCGGAAGCATACAGGATCCGACTCATTGCATCTCTCTCATCTTGAGTTTTAGGACACATGTCCTTAGATAGAGAGACGCCTTGTGACAGTGGAAGAAGCCCCTTCTTAGACTAATCCATGTTGAATCTCTTCAACACTTTGTCAATGTACGAGCTCTGGGAGAGTGCGAGAAACTTTCTAGATCTATCCCGGTATATCTTTATTCCCAGAATAAAGGCTGCTTCTCCCAGGTCTTTCATGGAGAATTTTAATGAAAGCCAAGCTTTCACCGATTGTAGCATAGGAATGTCATTGCCTAAAAGCAATACATCATCAACATATAGGACAACGAATGTCAGTGCGCTCCCACTAACCTTCTTATATACACAAGAATCATCTTCGTTTTGAATGGAACCATATTCTATTATGATCTCATCAAAACGTTGGTTCCAAGAACGCGATGCTTGCTATAATCCATAAATGGATCGGTTAAACTTGCAAACCTTGTTTGCCTATTTTGGCAAGACAAAACCGTCAGGCTGTTGCATATAAACATCCTCCAAAAGGTTTCCGTTAAGGAAAGCGGTTTTGATGTCCATCTGTCATATTTCATAATCGAAATATGCAGGAATAACAAGAATTATCTGAATGGATTTAATCATGGCAACAGGTGAAAACGTTTCGTTGTAATCGACACCATGTCGTTGATGATACCCTTTCGCTACAAGCCAAGCTCTGTACGTATGTATGTTTCCATCCATGTCTGTCTTCTTCTTGAAGACCCATTTACAACCAATAGGCTTAACGCCTTCAGGTGCATCAACCAGTGTCCAAACTTTGTTGGTATACATGGAATCCATTTCGGACTTCGTGGCTTCTTGCCATAAAGCGGAGTTGATACCTTGTATCGCTTCCTCATACGTAGCCGGCTCATTATCCTCAATAAGATTAATATCTACATGAGGTGAGATCAGACACCCATACCTCTCAGGTTGTTTTCTTACTCTCTCCGACCTACGCGGTTCTTGTGTATTAGAAGATTGTGGAACAGTCTCATCCCTGATGGACTGTTGGTGTTCCGTGAGGGGGTCGGTGCCAGGAAAAATATCACTCCGATTTTCATCGAGTTGTACTTTCCTTCCACTTATCACTGCATCTATGAATTCGTTTTCAAGGAAAACTGCATGAAGAGCAACAAATACCTTGTTCTTTTGTGGGTTGTAGAAGTAATATCATTTGGTTTCCCCAGGATAACCTACAAATATGCACTTATCTGATTTGGGTTCTAGTTTGGTACAATCCAAATGTTTAACATATGCCTAACATCCCTAAATCTTCAGGAATGAGAAACCTGGTTTCTTTCCTGTCCATATTTCATATGGAGTCTGTCCAACATACTTTGACAGAACCTTATTCAAAATAGGTATTGCACTGTTTAATGCGTATCCCCAGAAGGAAATTGGTAGCTCTGTGTGACTCATCATTGACCTTACCATATCCAACAAAGTTCGGTTTCTCCATTCGGACAAACCGTTCAATTGAGGTGTTCCAGGAGGAGTCCACTGTGAAAGAATACCATATTCTTTCAAGTAATCGAGAAACTCATTGCTCAAGTATTCTCCACCACGGTCCGACCGCAATATTTTAATACTTTTTCCGGTCTGTTTTTCTACTTTGTGTGGAAACTCTTTGAATTTCTCAAAAGTTTCCGACTCGTGTCTCATAAGATATACATAACTATAACGTGATGCATCATCCGTAAAGGTTACGAAGTATTCATATCCACCTCTAGCCTGGCTAGATATGAGCCCGCATATGTCACTACGAACGAGGGCTAACAGCTCGGTGGCACGTACACCTTTACTACTAAAAGGTGTTTTAGGCATTTTTCCTAACAAACAAGATTCGCAGACATCATATGAATTAGGTTCAAATCCGTCCAAGTATCCATTCTTCGAAAGAGTGGATATACGAGTCTTGTTAATGTGTCCCAGACGACAATGTCACAAATAAGTCTCATCTGGTTTACTCAGTTTGAGCCTTTTGTTTGTCATGTTATATGTTTGAGATTCATTTATATTCAAAATAAAGACCCTTATTAACATCTGCTGTATATATCAAAATATCATATTTATATATAGAACACCCAGTGTTCCGGAATACAAAGGTATACCCGCATCGGGTAAAAATAGATACAGAGATGATGTTCCTAGTCAAACTAGATACAAAATAACAGTCACCTAATGTAATTACATGCCCCGAGGGCAGATTCAAAACATAGGTGGCAACGGCCAAAACAGCGACTCTCATCCCGTTTCCAACTCGTAGGTCGATCTCACCTGAAGCCAGTCTCCTGCAAATCTGCAGATCCTACACATCAGTACATATATGAGTACCACATCCAAAATCAAAAATCTAATTTTTAAAACCAGTAGTGGATATGTTTATTTCAATAAAAAACATACATGATGCCGGATCCTTGCCCACCCTCGCTTCCTTCAAGTCCGCCTTATACTCACGTCAGTCACGTTTCCAGCGACCCTGTTTTCCATAATGTAGGGAGACGTCTTGGGATTTGTCCTTAGTCTTCCCAGAAGACCGTGACGATTTAGCCTTGCCTTTTTTCTTCTTTTTCTTCACACCCCCAGAAGCCTTCGGCTAAGCATTGGCCTTCTGGGATGTCGAAGTAAGATACACCTCGTTCTTCTTGCCCTTCAGAAGCTCTGGCTCTGCCTTTTTCAGCATCGCCATTAACTCTCCAAGAGTCTTTTCTTGGTTCATCATATTATAGTTCATGATGAACTCGCCCCTACAGTCGGGCAGAGACTGTAAGATCAAATCTATAGAAGTCTCGGCCTCAAAGGTTATGCCCAGCTGACCTAGCTATTCGATGTCAGCAATCATCTACGACACATAGTGCTCGACAGATGTACCATCTATCATACGCGATCGAAAGAGCTTCTTTTGCAATTCATACTACTGGGATCAAAAGTTATATCTGTGAAGGTCCTTCAATTTCAAAATCATGTTATAAGGATCCAATCCTTTGTTTTGACAACAAAATTGATGAGTCATTGCAGCAAGCATGACGGACTGAGCAGTAAATTTATCATCTCGATGAGTCTTCCAAAGCTCATGATCTACTACCCGCTCATGTACGGGCTCAGGCCCGAGAGGTCTCTCTATAACATAGAGTAACTTCTCAGATCCCAGGACTATCCTGAGATTCATTTCCCAGTCTGGAAAATTGGAGCCGTTAAAGACATTATCGCCATGATGATGTCCCTAACGCTAATCTTTCCAGCCATCTCGATTGCAATAGTCCAACTATCCAATCAACGATATCGGGTACACTCAAAATGTAATGGTTACTATAGTCCAACTATATAACCAACTACAAGTGGAGTAGTGTCTTGTACAGTCTAACTGTTCAAAGAAAGCAATAAATGATATTAGTCCAAAATATATATATCTATATATATATATATATATATATATATTATATATATATATATATATATATATATATATATATAACGTGATATAATATTAAAAGAGGGCGTATTAGCACTCGGGAAACCTAGTTTAATACTAACCTCCCATTATTTTTCAGCGAGCCTCTAACCCTCTGTGGAGTACTCGGGAAACCTAGTTTCCTAGTGGGCTAGGATCCCGTTAAATAGTACATAACCTTGACTTTGGTCAACAAGTTGTATAAAACTTAACTAGGTAGATCTCTAAGATCAATTGGATCCCATCTAATTCCTAGATCCGGTAGGTGGACCTCCAAGTCCAAAACATATATCCAATATATTTCCTAACCTTTTCCTCTGAATCAACTAAGCCTTGGATTTGGCTCAACAAGCTTAATGATTCCAGTTAAGCGCGACCCATTGAAAGTGGGAAAGCTTCGTAATCCATGTCGATATACATAAGTGACCTTGACTTTGGCCAACAAGTCACAACTGCCCAAGACATGCGATATATGACAAAGTTTTCATGGTTCAAACACATCCGCGATGGAAAATGATCTTGACTTTGGCCAACAAATCAAAGCCAATCTTGGATCTTGAGAGAGAACCACTCAATGGAAGGAAAACGCGTAATATTAAAGTGAGAGTTTTTCACGTAAATTGGTAACCAATTTATTATCTTTGATTAGGTCTCATTATACACCCTTAAACATGAATTCTAAAAGCATAATAAGGCGCGATTAATTTAATAATATATACGGATGGATATATAATACAATTTGTTCCTATAACAAATCTCTATCTTTCCTCTCTCCCGCTGCACTTTACATTCTTCTACCCAAGTATATAATACATAAAGAAACCTCATTTGCATTGAGGGGAATTGGTGAGATTAGAAATACAAAGAGAATAGGAGGTGAAAGGCTGGACACGCAGGTCCAATTTAAATAAATTCCAAATTTACAACAATTTCCAAATTGCCCCACCCATCTAATATCCATCCGATACGCATTATTCATACAAATACATCCAAGTATTCACACAAAGCATGATGTCAATCAATATAATCCAATTAATTAATCTTTGATTAATGACCATCCAATGTTCATACAACGATTTGATTTGCGCGAGTCCAACTCGTTTAAGAATAAATGCTCAAAGTAAGTATTCTTGAATTATATCGAACTACAATTTTAAATCCAATTTAAATTGTATCCAATACTAATTCATGTTTAATTCTAAATTAAACAATTACACTTATTTTAGTGTCTTTTTAGGCTTGAATTCCAAATCCAATCTAATTGGGTCTCAAAAGCCCAATTAGCATCTAATGCCAATTCAATTAAAGTCCAATGGGCTTTCAATTAATTCTTTAGGCATGGGCTTTGGCCATTATGGATCAAACCCAAAATGCCAAGGCCCAATTAGAAGTCACCCTATGCCAAAAATCAATTTAGGCCTATTAGGGACAATTAAATTTTTAAAGGCCCAAAAGTCATATTTGGACTTTATGGAAATGGTTTTAGGCCCAATTGGATCCAACCCAATTTTCCAAAACCATACTTGGCCCAACCAAGCCCATTAGCCCAAATACAACAAATTAAATTAGCATAATATTCCAAATATCATATTAATCCAATTAAAGTGTAATTAACACAATTAATCTATTAATCTAATATTTCCAAAACATTAATTAATCAAATTAATCATGCTTAATTTTCAATTCATGTCCAACACAAATTGAAGCAAAATCAATTCATTCAACATGCTTCAACTCACGGCAAAGGCAAAGAAATTATATCCAATTTTGATTTCAATCCAATAAAATCAACAATCAATATTCATTTCATGCCATAAACACATCCAATTGTCTAATTTTCAAAAAATCACCATGAGTATACTAGGGTCAAGTTTCGGCCAAGGTAAGATAATTAGGGAAATTTTGATCCAATCAATTTTTCAAAATCCAATTTGTATAACTCTAAGTTATCATCATCCAACCATAACCAAACAATCAATTTGGAAAAATACATGCTCCAAGCAAAATCCCCAAATTAAAGTCCATAAACCCTAGAAACAAATCAAGTTTAGATGGCCGCTGATACCATTGTTAGTGTGTCCTACACATCCCAAGGATCTCTAAACAAGATTAAAGTGTGAATTAAACAAGGTAAGTTGCGGAATACTTACATTGATCGGTGGGAAAATTCAAAATTTTCTTTGGATGTGGAAGCTCCAAGCTTTGTATTGAGTTCTAAACTCTTGGGTGAGTTACCCTATCACATTGTTTGACTCCCAAAGTGCTAGCTTTCTTAAATTTTGATAACAAAATTTTCTCTCCAATAGTGAGCAAGAATCGGCAAAGAGAGAGGGAGAGGATGAGAGAATAGTTCACTTGCAAAAGTTGGTGTTATGTTTTCCAAAAACAAGACTTAGTTTGTTGGAAATAAAAATGCATTAAATGCATCTAACTACTTCCATCATCTAATGACTAGTTGATGTAATTCAAGTGGGTCCCACCACTTTAAATTCCAAATTTAGGTTAGCTTACACAACACACTTTGGGCCTGAGTTCGTTTAATCGGATTAAACGAATTTTCCGTCACGACGTAATTAAATCCAATTTAATTAAATAATAATGCCTAGCAAAATTATTACGAAAGTCGCTTACGAATTAAATCTAAATTAATTCGTTCGCCCGAATTAAAATCTAATTTTAATTCCGCATTGAAATCTGATTTCAATTAATATATCCAATATATTATTTAATCGATTAATTCCAATTAATCACGTTATCTCTTATAGAAGAATTTAATCCCAGATAAATTCTTGCCGTAATTAATCCCAGATTATTTTCTCTCTCATAATTAATCCCGAATTAATTTTTTTCGAGTCAAATGTCATTGGTGAATCTTTGGGAAGCGACCCAAGAGATTCCCATATATATTGGTAGTAAATCCAATTATCAGACTATCCGACACGTGCGTACCCCGCACCACGTTCTCACCAATTTACAAGACATGGTTGGCTTCTAGAAAAGCACCTTGCCTACCCAATTCTCCAGAATATTCAACGAGGAATATATAATCTGTATCAGGCGTAATATACAAAGTATTACGTAATACGATCCAGTACCGGATGTCACGGCTAGGCCTAGGGCTGGCACTGTGTCTGCCCCGTACGATGCATATATCGGATCCCGCGTAACTAGTCTCTGTAATCGGATAATCATGACCTAGTCATATTATCCCGATAAATGCAACATTTAAGAGTACTAGTACCGTATCCTGCGTGATCATCATCTCCATATGACTGAAGTGATACTCTCAACTTGACATCACACCCAATGCACTACGATTCTCAGTAAACCCAAAAGAGGCGTACACATAACCTGTTAAAGCTCCGGACGACCAAAACCAAAGTATACTGATTGTCGCAAGTTTTAACGATGCAAGTCTCAGGTTAAAGATCATATACACCTACCCTGATTCGGATTCCCATAGACACAAAGTCATAATACCAATGGGACTCCGAGGGGTCTATCCAGAGCGAAGCTGTTCCCGGTGTTAGTTTGACCAAGACATCCTAAGGTCTCCTAAACATGATTCTAGTGTGAATAATCAAGTGAGTTGCGGAAAAAAACTTATATTGATCGGATGAGAAGTTCAAAACTTTCTCTGTTATGATGAAAGCTCCAAGCTTTCTTTTGAATTCCAAACTCAATGGTGAGTTTCCCTAACACCTTAATTTGACTCCTTAAGTGCTAGCTTTGAACAAATTTTGAATCAAAATATTTCTATGGAGGAGAAGCAACTCTCTGCCAAAGATAAGGAAGAGAGATGAAGTTTTTTTTTGAGTTATGTTACAAACTTGTCCAAGAAGCTTTAGATGTGTGTAAGATTGCATTAATTGTAGCCAACCACTTCCATCCCATGTCAAAGAAGTTGATTTAAGTAAAGTGGGTCCTACCACTTTAAATTCAAAATTTGAGTTGGCTTCTCCAACGCACAACTAAGCTTTGGGCCCGAGTTCGTTTAATCTGACTAAACGAATTTTCCATGCTAAATAATGAAGTCCAATTTAATTAAATAATTATGCCTCGCAAAATTATTACGAAAGTCGCTTACGAATTAATTCCAAATTAATTCGCTCGAATTAAAAGCCAATTTCAATTCCGTATTGAAATCCAATTTCAATTAATATATCCAATATATTATTTTAGCCCAATTAAATAAATTAAATAGTAAAATCCAATTTAACTATTAAATTTACTTTTCCGATTAATTCCAAATTAATCATGTTCTCTCTTCGAGACGAATTTAATCCCAGATAAATTCTTACCGTAATTAATCCCAGATTAATTTTCTCTCTCATAATTAATCCCAGATTAATTCTGTTCGAGTCAAATGTCATTGGTGAATCTTTGGGAAGCGACCCAAGAGATCCCTGGATATGTTGGCAGTAAATACGGTTGCTGGTCTATCCGACACGTGCGTACCGCGTACCATGTTCTCATCGATTTACAAGACATGGTTGGCTTCTAGCAAACGACTGTGCCTATCCAATTATGTAGAAATATTCAACGAAGAATATATAATCTGTATCAGGCATAATATACAATGTATTATGTAAAACGATCTAGTATCAGATGTCACATGCTAGGCCTAGGGCTGTAATTGTGTCTGCCCCGTACGAAGTATATATCGGATCACAAGCAACTAGCCTCTGTAATCGGATAATCATAACCTAGCCATACTATCCCGATAGCTGAAGCATTTAAGAGTACTAGTTTTGTATCGTGCGTGATCATCATCTTCTTATGACTGAAATGATACTTCCATCTTGACATCACACCCAATATACTATGATTCTCAGTAAAACCAAAGGAGGCGTACACAGAACCTATTAAAGCTCCGGACGACCAAAACCAAAGTATACTGATTGTCACAAGTATTAGCGATGAAAGATTTTAAATCAAAGTACGTATTCTTGAATTATATCGAACTACAGTTTTTAAATCCAATTTAAATTGTATCCAATACTAATTCATATTTAATTCCAAATTAAAGAATTTAACTTTTAATAGTGCCTTTTAGACTTGGATTCCAAATCCAATCTAAATGAGTCTCAACTGCTCAATTAGCATCCAATGCCTATTCAATTAAATTCCAATGTGTTAGTGTCTCTAAGACTTCCCCAAGGATCCTAAAAATT
The DNA here is from genome assembly GCA_019454045.1 of Zanthoxylum bungeanum. Lineage (NCBI taxonomy): Eukaryota > Viridiplantae > Streptophyta > Magnoliopsida > Sapindales > Rutaceae > Zanthoxylum > Zanthoxylum bungeanum. Next base: position 121,524 of record SKCR01015792.1, read on the forward strand.
GATTCAAGTGTGAATTTACCAACGAAAGTTGTGGAATACTTACATTGGTTGGTGGAAGTTCAAAAATTTTCCATGAATGTAGAAGCTCCAAGCATTGAATATGAATTCCAAACTCAAGGGTGAGTTTCTCAATCACCTCACAAGAAAATTTAAGTGCTAGCTTGCTTGATTTTTGAAGCAAAAATCAATGGAGAAGATGAAGATGTTCACGGCAATAGAGGGAGAGAAGATAGAGTTTTAGTTTTTTTGATATTTTGTTTCCAAAACAAAGTAATGCAGAAGTTGACTTTCAAAAGGTGTATATGTTTTCAAAAAGAAAAACAAAGTGTGTTGGATAAGTTACATTAAAAGCTCCCAACCACTTCCATCAACTAGATTCACAATTGATGTAAGTTAGTGGGTCCCACACTTAAATTCAAAATTCAAGTTGGGTTGCTCAACACACTTCGGGCTCGGGTTCGTTTAATCTGATTAAACAAATTTTCCATCGCGACGTAATTAAATCCAATTTAATTAAATAATAATGCCTAGCAAAATTATTACGAAAGTCACTTGCGAATTAATTCCAAATTAATTCATTCGCCCGAATTAAAATCCAATTTTAATTCCGCTTTGAAATCCAATTTCAATTATTATATCCAATATATTATTTAATCGATTAATTCCAAATTAATCGCTTTCTCTCTTCTATTTGAATTTTATCCCAGATAAATTCTTGCCGTAATTAATCCCAGATTAATTTTCTCTCATAATTAATCCCAAATTAATTATGTTTGAGTCAAATGTCATCGGTGAATCTTTGGGAAGCGACCCAAGAGATCCCTGGATATGTTGGCAGTAAATACGATCATCGGACTATCTGAACACTTGCGTACCCCGTACCATGTTCTTACCGATTTACAAGACATGGTTGGCTTATAGCAAAACATCGTGCCTACCCAATTCTACAGAAATATTCAACGAAGAACATATAATCTTTATCAGACATAGTATACTATGTATTGCGTATTACGATCCAGTAACGAATAACATATAATCTTTATCAGACATAGTATATTATGTATTGCGTAATACGATCTAGTATCGGATGTCATATGCTAGGCCTAGGGCTGGAATTGTGTCTGCCCCGAATGAAGCACATATCGGATCACTAGCAACTAGTCTCTGTAATAAGATAATCATGACCTAATCATATTATACCGATAGTTGTAGCATATAAGAGTATTAGTTTTGTATCCCTTCATGATCATCATCTTCATATGACTGAAGTGATACTTTCATCTTGACATCACACCAAATACACTACGATTCTCAGTAAACCCAGAAGAGGCGTACACAGAACCTGTTAAAGCTTCTGACGACCAAAACCAGAGTGTACTGATTGTCGCAAATATTAGCGATGCAAGTCTTAGGTTAAGACCACATACACCTACCCTGATTCGGATTCTCATAGACACATAGTCATACTAACAAAGGGATTCTGATGGGTCTATCCAGAGCGAAGCTGTTCCCGGTCCAACGACTAACAAAACCTCCTATCACACTTGCATAAGTATACAATACTTAAATATATGAAAACTATACCGTTAAGCTTCCATAACACGCACAAGTGTAATACTAGTCTATTCCGCATTATCGATGTCCAGTCTCGATAATACTACGACTAGGGATATTTAATGATTAAACCGTTTGGGGATTAATATTGTCTTATATCTTATTAATCCGGAACTAATCATAAGGACTTTTATCATTTATATATATTCAAGTAATCCAATTACAAAATGATAAAATAGCAATTTCCTTTGTCACATAGTTAATTTGTACAAAAACCACAATATCTTTTACAAATAGTGATGATATGGGTCATAATTGTCCAACAATCTCCTGCTTGGCTCATAGCCAATCACTCAAGTATCTAACATCTGAACTATGTACAGGTCGCTCAAACTTTTGCAGAGATATAGCTTCCGTCAGCGGATATGCAAGGTTATCATCTGAAACGATCTTTTCGATCTATACATCACCATGATGTACGATCTCACAAATCAGATGAAACCATCGAAGTACATATTTGGATCATTGATGAGACCGTAATTCCTTAGCTTGTGCTGTAGCCCAACTCAGCTGCTAACATAACTACTCCTAATCTAATTAGGAATTTTATTGATCCAAAATGCTTCTTTTACTGCCTCATCCGCAGCAATGTATTCCGCTTTTATTGTTGAATCGGCAACAATATCTTGCTTGGAAGATTTCCAGCTCACTGTTCCGTTGTTCAAACAAAATATGTACCCTTATTGCGACTTATAGTCGTCTTTATCAGTTTGGAAACTTGCATCGGTGATCCCAGTCACCTCAAGTTCTCCATCTCCATAAATTAAGAAAGCATCCTTAGTTCGTCTAAGATTCTAAAGGATGTTTTTAACATCAATCCAATGACCATCAACTGGATCGGCCTGATAGTGACTGCAGATGCTCAAAGCATATGAGACACCAGGTCGCGTACATATATGTCAATGTACGAGTTCTCGAAGAGTGCCAAAAACTTTTAGATCTATCCCAATAGATCCTTATTCCTAGAATAAAGGCTGCCTCTCCCAAGAATTTCATGGAGAATTTTAATGAAAGCCAAGCTTTCACCGATTTTAGTATGGGAATGTCATTTCTAAGAAGCAATACATCATCAACGTATAGGACAATCAATGTCAGTGCGCTCCCACTAACCTTCTTATATACACAAGAATCATCATCGTTTTGAATGAAACCATATACCATTATGATTTCATCAAAACGTTGGTTCCAAGAACGCAATGCTTGCTTCAATCCATAAATAGATCGATTTAACTTGCAAACCTTGTTTGCATATTTTGGCACGAAAAAACTGTCAGGCTGTTGTATATAAACATCCTCCAAAAGGTTTCCATTAAGGAAAGCGGTTTTGACGTCTATCTGCCATATTTCATAATCGAAATATGCAGCAATAACAAGCATTATCCGAATGGATTTAATCATGGCAACGGGTAAAAATTTTCATCGTAATCGACGCCATGTTGATGACGATAACCTTTCGCTAAAAGCCTAGCTGTGTACGTTTATATGTTGCCATCCATGTCTGTCTTCACCATGAAGACCCATTTGCTACCAATAGGCACAATGTCTTCTACTACATCAACCAGTGTCCAAACATGGTTGGTATATATGGAATCCATTTCGGACTTCATGGCATCATGCCATAAAGTGGAGTCGATACCTTGTATCGCTTCCTCATACGTAGCCGGTTTGTATTCCTCAATAAGATTAATATCTACATGAGGTGAGATCAGAAATCCATACCTCTCAGGTTGTTTTCTGACTCTCTCTGATCTACGCGGTTCTTGTGTATTAGAAGATTGAGGTACCGTCTTATCCCTAATGAACTGTTCGTGTTCCGTAAGGGAATCGGTGCCAAGAATAGTATCACTTCGATTTTCATCAAGTTCTACTTTCCTCCCACTTACCACTGCATTTAGGAATTCCTTTTCGAGGAAAACCGCATGGAGAGAAACAAATACCTTGTTCTCTTGTGGGTTGTGGAAATAATATCATTTGGTTTCCCTAGGATAACCAATTACAAATAGGCACTTATCTGATTTGGGTTATAGTTTGGTACCATCCAAACGTTTAACGTATGCCCAGCATTCCCAAATCTTCAGGAATGAGAAACCCGGTTTCTTTCCTGTCCATATTTCATATTGAGTCTGTCCAACAGAATTTGACGGAACCTTATTCAAAATAAGTATTGCACTGTTCAATGTGTATCCTTAGAAGGAAATTGGTAGCTCAGTTCAACTCATCATTGACCTTACCATGTCCAACAAAGTTCAATCTCTCCGTTCGGACTCACCGTTCAATTGAGGTGTTCCAGGAGGAGTCCACTGTGAAAGAATACCGTACTCTTTCAAGTAATCAAGAAACTAATTACTTAAGTATTCTTCACCACGGTCCAACCGTAATGTTTTAATACTTTTACCGGTCTGTTTTTCTACTTCGTGTCGAAACTCTTTGAATTTATCAAAAGTTTACGACTTGTGTTTCATAACATACACATAACCATAACGCGATTCAACATCCATAAAGGTTACGAAGTATTCATAACCATCTCTAGCATAGCTAGACATGGGCCCGTATACGTCACTATGATCGAGGGCTAACAGCTTGGTGGCACATACACCCTTACCGCTAAAAGGGGTTTTAGGCATTTTACCTAATAAACAAGATTCGCAGACATCATATGAATCGGGATCAAATCTGTCCAATTATCCATTCTTCGAAAGAGTGGATATACGAGTCTTGTTAATGTTTCCCATACGACAATGCCACAGATAAGGTCATATGTTTTACTCAATTTGAGCCTTTTGTTTGTCATGTTATATGTTTGAGATTCGTTTATATTCAAAATATAAATACCATTATTAACATTTGCTGTACATATCAAAATGTCATCTTTATATACAAAACACCTTGTTTTTCTGAATACAAAGTTATACCTGTATCGGGTTAAACTAGATACAGAGATGATGTTCCTAGTCAAACTAGGTACAAAATAACAGTCACCTAATGTAATTACATGTCCCAAGGGCAGATACAAAACATAGGTCCCAACGGCCAAAATAGCGACTCCCGTCCCGTTTCCGACTCGTAGGTCGATCTCCCTTGAAGCCAGTATCCTGTTAATCAGCAGATCCTGCACACCAGTACATATTGAGTACCACATCCGGAATCAAAATCCAATTTTTAAAACCAGTAGTGGACATGTTTATAATAAACATATATGAAGTCGGAGCCTTGTCCGTCTTCACTTCCTTCAACTCTGCCTTGTACTCACGGAAGTCACACTTCCAGTGACCCCGTTTGCCACAATGTAGGCAGACGTCTTGGGATATGTCATTAGTCTTCCCAGAAGACTTTGATGATTTGGCCCTGCCATTTTTCTTCCTTTTTTTCACACCCCAGAAGCCTTCGGCCAAGCCTTGGCCTTCTAGGATGTCGAAGTAAGGTGCGCCTCACGCTTCTTGCCCTTCAGAAGCTCTGGCTCGGCTTCTTTCAGCATCGTCATTAACTCTCTAAGAGTTTTCTTTGGTTCATCATGTTATATTTCATGACGAACCCGCCCCAGCAATCGGGCAGAGACTGTAAGATTAAAGCTATAGAAATCTCGGCCTCGAAGGTTATACCCAGTTGACCTAGCTGTTCGATGTCAGCAATCATCTGCGACACATAGTGCTCGATAGATATACCCTCTGACATACGCGAGAAAAAAAGCTTCTTTTGCAATTCATACTTCTGTGATCTAAGGTTAGATCTATGCAGGTCCTTTAATTTCGACATCATACTATAAGGATCAAATCCTTTGTTCTGACGATGAAATTGAGGAGTCATTGCGGCAAGCATTATGGATTGAGCGCTAAAGTTATCATCACGATGAGTCTTCCAAAGCTCATGCTCTACTATTTGCTCAACTCCGGGCTCAGCCCCTAGAGGTTTCTCTATGACATAGAGTAACTTCTCGGCTCCCAGGACTATCCTGAGATTCATCTCCCAATCTAGAAAATTGGAGCTGTTAAAGATATTATCGCCCATGATGATGTCCCTAACGCTAATCTTTCCAGCCATCTCGATTGCAATAGTCCAACTATCCAATCAACGATTTCGGATAAACTCAAAATGTAATGGTTACTATAGTCTAACTATATAACCAACTACAAGTGGAGTAGTGTGAAAACAATCCAACTGTTCAATGAAAGCAATAAAAGATATTAGTCCAACTAATATATATTTATAACGACGATAAATAAAAATAAAATAATGTGTTTAGCAAGTTTTTAATGAAATTACAAATTTAATACTGGCCTCCCACTATTTTTTGGCGAGCCTCTAACCCTCTGTTGAGTACTTGGGAAACCCAGTTTCCTAGTGGGCTAGGATCCCGTTAAATAACACACAACCTTGACTTTGGCCAACAAGTTGTATGAAACTTAACTAGGTAGATCTCTAAGATCAATTGGATCCCATCCAATTCCTAGATCCGGTAGGTGGACCTCCAAGTCCAAGATATATATCCAATATATATTTCCTGACCTTTTCCTCTGAATCAACTAAGCCTTGGCTTTGGCTCAACTAGCTTAATGATTCCAGTTAAGCGTGACCCATTGACAGTGGGAAAGCTTCGTAATCCACATCGATGAACAAGAAGTGACCTTGACTTTGGCCAACAAGTCACAACTACCCAAGACATGCGATATTTAACAAAGCCTTCGTGGTTCAAACACATCCGCGATGGATAATGATCTTGATTTTGGCCAACAAATCAAAGCCAATCTTGGATCTTGAGAAAGAACCACTCAATGGAAGGAATACGCTTAATATTTAAGTGAGGGTTTTTCGCGTAAATTGGCAACCAATTTATTATCTTTGATTAGGTCTCATCATACACCCTTGAGCATGTATTCTAAAAGCATAATAAGGCGTGAATAAATTAATAATGATATGCGGATGGATATATAACAAACTTTGATCCTATAACAAATCTCTCCATTTCCTCTCTCCCGCTAGCACTATACACACTTCTACCCAATTACATAACACATTAGAGAAACCTCATTTGCATTGAGGGGAATTGGTGAGAAGAGAAATACAAAGAGATAAGGAGGTGAAAGGTTGGACAAGCAGGTCCAATTTAAATAAATTCCAAATTTACAACAATTTCCAAAATTTCCCCCACCCAACTAATATCCATCTGATATACATTATTCATATAAATACATCCAAGTATTCACACAAAGCATGTTGTTCAATCAATCTAATCTAATTAATTAATCTTTAATTAATGACCATCCAATGTTCATACAACGATTTGATTTGCGCGAGTCCAACTCGTTTAAGAATAAATACTCAAAGTACGTATTCTTGAATTATATCGAACTACAATTTCAAATCCAATTTAAATTGTATCCAATACTAATTCGTGTTTAATTCCAAATTAAACAATTACACTTATTAGCCTTAAAGACTTGGATTCCAAATCCAATCCAATTGGGTCTCAAATGCCCAATTAACATCCAATACCAATTCAATTAAAGTCCAATAGGCTTTCAATTAATTCTTTAGGCATGGGCTTTTGCCATTATGGATCCAACCCAAGATGTCAAGGCCCAATTTAGGAATCACCATATGCCACAAAATCAATATAGGCACATTAGGCCCAATTAAATTATTAATGGCCCAATAGTTATATTTGGACTTTATGGAAATGGTTTTATGCCCAATTGGATCCAACCCAATTGTCCAAAACCATACTTGGCCCAACCAAGCCCATTAGCCTAAATACAAAAAATTAAATTAACATAATATTCCAAAAACACATTAATTCAATTTAAAGTGTAATAGGCACAATTAATCAATTAATCTAATGTTTCCAAGACTTGCCCAATGATCATAAACATTGATTAATCCAATTAATCATGCTTAATTTCAAATTTATGTCCAATAAAAAATTGAAGCAAAATCAATTCATTCCGACATGCTCAAGCTCACGGCAATACATGAAATTAACATCCAATTTTGATTTCAATCTAATTAAATCAACAATTAACATTCAATTTCATGCCAATTAACATATCCAATTGTCAAATTCAAAAAATCACCATGAACATTTCTAGGGTACCATTCGGCCATGCTAAAGGAATTGGGGATTTTTGATCCAATCAATTTTCTCAAATCCTATGATGCACAAATCCAATTAATCATCATCAAAGCACAACCAAACAACCAATTTGAAAAAATAGATACTCCAAGCACAAAATCCCCAAGTAAAGTCTATAAACCCTAAATAAAAATCTTGCTTAGATATGGTTCTGATACCATTGTTAGTGTCTCTAAGACTTTCCAATGATCCTAAACATTGATTCAAATGTGAATTTACCAAAGAAAGTTGTGGAATACTTGCATTGGTTGGTGGAAGTTCAAAACTTTTCCATGGATGTAGAAGCTCTAAGCTTGGAATATGAATTCCAAACTCAATGGTGAGTTTCCCTATCACCTCACAAGACTCTTTAAGTGCTAGCTTGCTTGATTTTTGAAACAAAAATCAATGGAGAAGATGAAGATGTTCACGGCAATAGAGGGAGAGAAGAGATAGTTTTAGTTTTTTTGATATTTTGTTTCCAAAACAAAGTAATACACAAGTTGACTTTCAAAAGGTGTATATGTTTTCAAAAAGAAAAACAAAGTGTGTTGGATAAGTTACATTAAAAGCTCCCAACCACTTCCATCAACTAGATTGACAATTGATGAAAGTTTGTGGGTCTCACACTTAAATTCAAAATTTAAGTTGGGTTGCTCAACACACTTCGGGCTCGGGTTCGTTTAATCAAATTAAACGAATTTTCCGTCGCGACGTAATTAAATCTAATTTAATTAAGTAATAATGCCTAGAAAAATTATTACGAAAGTCACTTGCGAATGAATTCCAAATTAATTCATTCGCCCGAATTAAAATCCAATTTTATTTCGGCTTTGAAATCTGATTTCAATTAATATATCCAATATATTATTTAATCGATTAATTCCAAATTAATCGCTTTCTCTCTTCTATTTGAATTTTATCCCATATAAATTCTTGCCATAATTAATCCCAGATTAATTTTCTCTCTCTCATAATTAATTTGGAAGTGACCCAAAAGATCCCTGGATATTTTGGTAGTAAATACGGTCATCGGACTATCCGAACACGTGCGTACCTCGTACGACATTCTTACCGATTTACAAGACATGGTTGGCTTCTAGCAAAGTATCGTGCCTACCCAATTCTCCAGAAATATTCAACGAAGAATAAATCATCTTTATCAGGCATAGTATACTATGTATTGCGTATTACGATCCAGTATCGAATGTCACATGCTAGGCCTAGGGCTGGAATTGTGTCTGCTCCGTATGAAGCACATATCGGATCACTAACAACTAGTCTCTGTAAACGGATAATCATGACCTAGTCATATTATCCCGATAAATGCGGCATTTAAGAGTACTAGTACCGTATCCTGTGTGATTATCATCTCCATATGACTGAAGTGATACTCTCATCTTGACATCACACCCAATACACTACGATTCTCAGTAAACCCAGAAGAGGCTTACAAAGAACCTGTTAAAGCTCTGAACGACCAAAACCAAAGCCTACTGATTGTCGCAAGTATTAGCGATGCAAGTCTTAGCTTAAGACCACATACACCGACACTGATTCGGATTCCCATAGACACATAGTCATACTACCAATGGGATTCTGAGGGGTCTATTTAGAGCGAAGCTGTTTCCGGTCCAACGACTAACAGAACCTCTTATCACACTTGCATAAGTATCCAATACTTAAATATATGAGAAATATGACGTTAAGCTTCCATAACGCGCACAAGTGTAATACTAGTCTATTCTGCATTATCGATGTCCAGTCTCGATAATACTACGACTATGGATATTTAATGATTAAACCATTCGTGGATTAATACTGTCTCATATCTTATTAATCCGGAACTAATCATAAGGACTTTTATCATTTATATATATTCAAGTAATCCAATTACAAAATGATAAAATAGCAATTTCCTTTGTCACATAGTTAATTTGTACAAAAACCACAATGTCTTTTACAAATAGTGATGCTATGGGTTAATTGTCCAACACAATGGGCTTTTAATTAATTCTTTAGGCATGGCCTTTGGCCATGATGGATCAAACCCAAAATTCCAAGGCCCAATTAGGAATCACCCAATGCCAAAAATCAATTTATGCTCATTAGGCCCAATTAAATTATTAAAGGCCCAATAGTCATATTTAGACTTTATGGAAATGGGTTTAGGCCCAATTAGATCCAACCCAATTGTCCAAAACCATACTTGGCCCAACCAAACCCATTAGCCCAAATACAACAAATTCAATTAATATATTATTCCAATTTACATTTTAATCTAATTAAAGTGTAATTACCACAATTAATTAATTAATCTAATATTTCCAAAACATCAATTAATCTAATTAATCATGCTTAATTCTCAAATTCATGACCAACACAAAATTGAGGCAAAATCAACTCATTTTAACATGTTATAACTCACGACAATAGGCAAAAATAATATCCAATTTTGATTTCAATCCAATTAAATCAACAATCAAAATTCATTTCATGCCAATAACATATCCAATTTTTAAATTTTCAAAAAATCACCATGAGTGTTCTAGGGCTAGTATTAGGCCATGCTTGGGTTTAGGGGAAAATTAGATTCAATAAATATTCACAAATCCTTCAATGTATAACTCTAAGTTACCATCATCCAAGCATAACCCAAAAATCAATTTTAAATTAGACATGCCCCAAGCAAAATTCCCAATTCAAGTATATAAACCCTAGAAATTAAAATCAAGTTTTGGTGGCTCTGATACCATTGTTAGTTTATCCAAGACATCCCAGGGTCTCCTAAACATGATTCTAGTGTGAATACTCAAGTGAGTTACGGAAAAAACTTACATTGATCGGATGAGAAGTTCAAAACTTTCTTTGTTATGATGGAAGCTCCAAGCTTTCTTTTGAATTCCAAACTCAAGGGTGAGTTTCCCTAACACCTTAATTTTACTCCTTAAGTGCTAGTTTTGAACAAAGTTTGAAGCAAAATTTATCTATGGAGGAGAAGCAACCCTCGGCCAAGGAGAAGGAAGAGAGATGGAGTTTTTTTTGTTTTATGTTACAAACTTGTCCAAGAAGCTTTAGATGTGTGTAAGATTGCATTAATTGTAGCCATCCACTTCCATCACATGTCAAACAAGTTGATATATGTAAAGTGGGTCCCACCACTTTAAATTCAAAATTTGAGTTGGCTTCTCCAACAAACAACTAAGCTTTGGGCCCGGGTTCGTTTAATCTGACTAAACAAATTTTGCATCGCTAAATAATTAAATCCAATTTAATTAAATAATTATGCCTCGCAAAATTATTACAAAAGTCGCTTACGAATTAATTCCAAATTAATTTGTTCGCTTGAATTTAAATCCAATTTCAATTCCGTATTGAAATCTAATTTCAATTAATATATCCAATATATTATTTTAGCCCAATTAAATAAATTAAATAGTAAAATCCAATTTAACTATTAAATTTAATTTGCCGATTAATTCCAAATTAATCGCGTTCTCTCTTCTAGACGAATTTAATCCCAGATAAATTCTTGCCGTAATTAATCCCAGATTAATTTCCTCTCTCATAATTAATCCCAGATTAATTATGTTCGAGTCAAATGTCATCGGTGAATCTTTGGGAAGTGTCCCAAGAGATCCCTAGATATGTTGACAGTAAATACGATTGTCGGACTATCCGACACGTGCGTACCGCGTACCACATTCTCACCGATTTACAAGACATGGTTGGCTTCTAGCAAAGCACCATGCCTACCCAATTCTGCAGAAATATTCAACGAAGAATATATAATATATATCAGGTATAATATACAATGTATTGCGTAATACGATCCAGTATCGGATGTCACATGTTAGACCTAGGGCTGGAATTGTGTTTGCCTCATACGAAGCATATATCGGATCACTAGCAACTAGTCTCTGTAATCGGATAATCATGACCTAGTCATACTATCCCGATAGCTACAATATTTAAGAGTATTAGTTTTATATCCTGCGTGATATGCATTTCCATATGACTGAAGTGATACTTTCATCTTGACATCACACCCAATACACTACAATTCTCAGTAAACCCGGAAGAGGCGTACACAGAACCTGTTAAAGCTCCGGAGGACCAAAACCAAAGTATACTGATTGTCGCAAGTATTAGCTATAGAAGTCTCAGGTTAAGACCACATACACCTACCCTGATTCGGATTTCCATAGGCACATAGTCATACTACCAATGGGATTCCAAGGGGTCTATCCAGAGCGAAGCTGTTCCCGGTCCAACGGCTAACATAACCTCCTATCACACTTGCATAAATATCCAATACTTAAATATATAAGAACTATGCCGTTAAGCTTCCATAACGCGCACAAGTGTAATACTAGTCTTTTCCGCATTATCGATGTCCAGTCTCGATAATACTACGACTAGGGATGTTTAATGATTAAACCATTCTTGGATTAATATTGTCTCGTATCTTATTAATCCGGAATTAATCATAAGGACTTTTATCATTTATATATCTAAGTAATCCAATTACAAAATGATAAAATAGCAATTTCATTTGTCACATATTTAATTTGTACAAAAACACCATGTCTTTTACAAATAGTGATGCTACAGGTCATAATTGTCCAACACCTGGTCCAACGGCTAACAGAAGCTCTTATCACACTTGCATAAGTATCTAATACTTAAATATATGAGAACTATGCCGTTAAGCTTCCATAACGCGCACAAGTGTAATACTAGTCTATTCCGCATTATCAATGTCCAGTCTCGATAATACTATGACTAGGGATATTTAATGATTAAACCGTTCGTGGATTAATACTGTCTCATATCTTATTAATTTGGTTTAACCATATGGACTTTTATTATTTATACATCCAAGTAATCCAATTAAAAAAAATGATAAAATAGCAATTTCCTTTGTCACATAGTTAATTTGTACAAAAACACCATGTCTTTTACAAATAGTGATGTTATGGGTCATAATTATCCAACAATTGGAATATACATGTCGGGCGGGGGTAGCCATAATTGGGAATTAATCTTAATGAATTCAGAGTTTCTTAATTAACATAGGAATTTAGTTAATTGGGTTACTTTGGGTATTTACTTCTGACCATCAGAAGAGACTTTTGCATAATTTCGTGTTCCAGGTTAATAAATCGATATATTGCAAAAACATGAGATAATCACTTCATCTTTAAAAGATATTGGAAGGATTCACAACCCTAGATAGTTTTATAATATTGATTTTTCCTTTAATTTACTTTCACACTGTTTTATTTACTTTTTTTAGATAAAAATCACCATCCAACCAAAAATCAATCAATTAGATACTCGTAGACATTTAGCTTCGGATTTCCATAGACACATAGTCATACTACCAATGGGATTCCAAGGGGTCTATCCAGAGCGAAGCTGTTCCCAGTCCAACGGCTAACAGAACCTCCTATCACACTTGCATAAATATCCAATACTTAAATATATAAGAACTATGCAGTTAAGCTTCCAAAACGCGCACAAGTGTAATACTAGTCTTTTCCGCATTATCGATGTCCAGTCTCGATAATACTACGACTAGAGATGTTTAATGATTAAATCATTCGTGGATTAATACTGTCTCGTATCTTATTAATCCGGAACTAATCATAAGGACTTTTATCATTTATATATCTAAGTAATCCAATTACAAAATGATAAAATAGAAATTTCATTTGTCACATAGTTAATTTGTACAAAAACACCATGTCTTTTACAAATAGTGATGCTATGGGTCATAATTGTCCAACACCCAGTCCAACGGCTAACAGAAGCTCTTATCACACTTGCATAAGTATCCAATACTTAAATATATGAGAACTATGCCGTTAAGCTTCCAAAACGCGCACAAGTGTAATACTAGTCTATTCTGCATTATCGATGTCCAGTCTCGATAATACTATGACTAGGGATATTTAATGATTAAACTGTTCGTGGATTAATACTGTCTCATATCTTATTAATTTGGTTTAACCATATGGACTTTTATTATTTATACATCCAAGTAATCCAATTAAAAAAAATGATAAAATAGCAATTTCCTTTGTCACATAGTTAAGTTGTACAAAAACACCATGTCTTTTACAAATAGTGATGTTATGGGTCATAATTATCCAACAATAGGAATATACCTGTCGGGCGGGGGTAGCCATAATTGGGAATTAATCTTAATGAATTCAGAGTTTCTTAATTAACATAGGAATTTAGTTAATTGGGTTACTTTGGGTATTTACTTCTGACCATCAGAAGAGACTTTTGCATAACTTCGTGTTCCAGGTTAATAAATCGATATATTGCAAAAACATGAGATAATCACTTCATCTTTAAAAGATATTGGAAGGATTCACAACCCTAGATAGTTTTATAATATTGATTTTTCCTCTAATTTACTTTCACACTGTTTTATTTACTTTTTTTATATAAAAATCACCATCCAACCAAAAATCAATCAATTAGATACTCGTAGACATTTAGCTTCGGATTTCAATAGACACATAGTCATACTACCAATGGGATTCCAAGGGGTCTATCCAGAGCGAAGCTGTTCCCGGTCCAACGGCTAACAGAACCTCCTATCACACTTGCATAAATATCCAATACTTAAATATATAAGAACTGTGCTGTTAAGCTTCCATAACTCGCACAAGTGTAATACTAGTTTTTTCCACATTATCGATGTCCAGTCTCGATAATACTACGACTATGGATATTTAATGATTAAACCATTCGTGGATTAATACTATCTCGTATCTTATTAATCCGGAACTAATCATAAGGACTTTTATCATTTATATATCCAAGTAATCCAATTACAAAATGATAAAATAGCAATTTCCTTTGTCACATAGTTAATTTGTACAAAAACACCATGTCTTTTACAAATAGTGATGCTATGGGTCATAATTGTCCAACACCCAGTCCAACGGCTAACAGAAGCTCTTATCACACTTGCATAAGTATCCAATACTTAAATATATGAGAACTATGCCGTTAAGCTTCCAAAACGCGCACAAGTGTAATACTAGTCTATTCCGCATTATCGATGTCCAGTCTTGATAATACTATGACTAGGGATATTTAATGATTAAACCGTTCGTGGATTAATATTGTCTCATATCTTATTAATCTGGTTTAACCATATGGACTTTTATTATTTATACATCCAAGTAATCCAATTAAAAAAATGATAAAATAGCAATTTCCTTTGTCACATAGTTAATTTATACAAAAATACCATGTCTTTTACAAATAGTGATGCTATGGGTCATAATTATCCAACAATAGGAATATACCTGTCGGGCGGGGGTATCCATAATTGGGAATTAATCTTAATGAATTCAGAGTTTCTTAATTAACATAGGAATTTAGTTAATTGGGTTACTTTGGCTATTTACATATGACCATCGGAATAGGCTTTTGCATAATTTCGTGTTCCAGGTTAATAAATCGATATATTATAAAAACACGAGATAATCACTTCATCTTTAAAAGATATTGAAAGGATTCACAACCCTAGATAGTTTTATAATATTGATTTTTCCTTTAATTTACTTTCACACTGTTTTATTTACTTTTTTTAGATAAAAATCACCATCCAACCAAAAATCAATCAATTAGATACTCGTAGACATTTAGCTTCAATAAATTAATAGTTAAGGTATTAAGTCCTCGTGTGATCGATACATTTTATACTACTTGAGCGATATTTGTGCTTGCATAACGTGTTTGTTTACCACCGATCAATGATATCCTTATCATTGGGAATGATATATGATTGATGCAAAGTGTGGAAGCCTACCTTTGTAAGAACTTTTCCATGAAAGACATGGGTGAAGCTTCCTATATACTAGGTATAAGGCTCCATCGGGATAGAGTTGAAAGGTTATAAGGTTGTCGCAATCCACGTACATAGATAAAATGTTAGAAAGGTATGGTTTTACCAAACTGCAAGGCAGTAGTAAATGTACCTTTCTGATACGACATACATCTTTCGAAGAAAATGGCACATCAGATTGAGGAATAGAGAGTTAGAACTTCTAACTTGCCATGTGCTTCTTGTATTGGGAAGCATTATGTATGTTATGTTATGTAAAAGATCTGACACCAGTTTCAATGTTAGTGTGATTAGCGAATAAAAATCTGATCCGGGTAATGATCGTTGGACAATCGTGAAACATATCCTGAAATAGCTTAAGGGTATTAAGGATAAATTTCTCATAAATGGAGAAAATGAGCTACAACTTAAGGGTTATAAAAACAGACTTCCAGGGAGATCCATATGATAGATAGTCTACGTCCGGATACATATTTACTCTTAATAGTGGTGCATTTAGTTGGTGATGTTTATAGCAAGGCTCAACAGCTGATTCCACCACTGAGGTGGAATTTATAGTGGCTTTAGATTCTGCTAAAGAAGCTGTATAGATTAGAAATTTTATCACAGAACTTGGCATTGTGGCAAGTATTGAGGATTCGATCCCATTGTACTATGATAATAATAAAGCCAATACGCAAGATAATGAGCGGAGGGCGCATTCTAAGTCTAAACTATTGGATAGGAAATATCGTTTGATTAGAGAAATTATTGAACAAAAAGTCATAGCGGTAGGGGTGGCAAAACGAATCAACGAATTGAATTTGTATCGAATCCTAAACGAATCGAATAGAAATGTTATGGATTCGTATTCGATTCATTTATTAAACAAATCCTAATATCAGGATTCGTATTTGATTCGTTTATTAAACGAATCTAATATGAATATTAGTTTAGTCATGATATTATTTAATATCGTAATTTACCATAGTTGATTTACATTAATTCTTCATAAATATATACATATGAAATATGAAATTAATATATTTATTAAAAATACCTCACCAAATATCGAAAATATTATTTTTTCTATAGTAATTAGCCATAATTTCTCGAATCTTAATTGAAAAATAACAATAACTTGTAAAAGAAAATAATAAAACGAATCCTAAATGAATAAACGAATACATGAGCTTAAATTCGTATTCGATTCGTTTAATAAACGAATCGAATCGAATTGACCCATTTATTAAACAAATCAATTTTTCAAACCTGTATTCGCTTTAAAGCGAATTGAACGAATAAACGAATCATGGCCCAAATTTCCACCCCTACATAACGGTCATGAAGGTTCAAGTACTAGACAACATAGCAGACCCGTTTTCTAAGAATTTACCTCCTAATTTATTCGATAAACATATGGAGGAGATGGACTTTGGTAGCATCCGGATTGGCACTAAGCAAGTGGAAGTTTGTTGGTGTTGGTGCTTGGATCGCTAATCCGAATAATATATTGTACACTATATTTTATTATTTATTAATAAAATAATTAAATTTTCATTTCAAACCTTATTAATGGTAATGTCATTATGCATATTAGATAGATATATATGTTGAGAATGACATTGACCTTAAAATAGCCATTTAGTAATACTACACACTGGGTGGTCCAACATTGAGATAGTATTACTATCATAAACTATTCTTAAAGTAAATATTCATAGTCGTTGGTTTTGGAATTGTTGGACAATTATGACCCATAGCGTCAGTATTGTTGGAAATGGTGATCGAGCACCATTAACGTTTTGTATGAATATTTGATATTTATGCAATATAATATTTATTTTATCATGATTATTTATTTTTATATATGGTAAAACTCTTACTTTATTTTATATATTGTAAATCTAAGAGTTAGATTACTCTAAGAGTTAGAGATTTCGAGTTTCACTCGGAACCTTATATGAAATTAGTAAAGACCCGAGAGTTACTACATATGGTGATATTGTTGCAAGAGTTGCAAATGGTGTTGAGAAATATCACGCATTCTCTCGAATATAAATTATTCCTAGTCTAGATATATTGACATGGGTCGGTCATTATATTGGTAAGACTAGTGCATTGTCTATATATGTAATGGACATATAGTTTGTCTCAACAGACTGTGAGCTTAACGGAAGTTCGTATAGAAATGCAGATATTCATTAGTTGAATGAATATTGAATTAACTCATAAAAGATGACTAATAAATATTCCATAAAACTGTCAATAGTTATCTTTTCGAGTTGAGTAGTTATTGTGGTCCTTTGACTTGAGACACCACGGTGGTCTTGTGAGTGATCCTCTGTGCCTGATACGATGCATGTCAGAGACCTTTCATGGTCTGGCATCTGGATGACTGTTAGGTATAGACCGATGCTCACGAAGATCGGTGTGTGTTAAGATGAGGATTCGTCAGTCCATATGGTTGGATTTTGTTTCCAGAAATTTTCAGAATATATTCCGGAAATCTTTTGGCCAAAAGTTCGTTGAAGAAATTGTTTCTTTAACATTATAAATAATATTCAAAAGGAGTTTTGATATATTATTTATTAATGGAATATAAGGATGAAAAGTTTCATTATATTGAGTAGATAAGGTTTTGACAGTATAACTATAACCTTACTCAATTGGAAACGGTAATGACGAAAGGATTATACATTAGCGTTTTAACCTCGACTTGTATGGTTCGACGTGTCGTGTTGTTTAGTCATGATTTGTAGGTGGGCAGGCATTCATGAAATATGTATATAAGTATATGAGATATATATATTTATATATATAAATAACAATCGAACGTGAGCCTAGAGAGTTCCATTATATTGAGTTTACTCGTTGAGCACTAGGGCGACCTCTCGTCAAATGTTGACAAAGTATTTTTTGGGTATTTAGGATTAAATTGTTTAATCCGATAATTCATGAGATGAATTGAATTAATTAATTTTATATCAAGAATTGATATAATTTTATTGTATAATAAATATAAATTTGATTTACATTAACTTAGTAATTAATTTGTGAATTAATTTAATTGTTAAATTAATATACAAAATAATTATTTAGTTTATACAAATAAAGGTATTAATTAATTAAAGGTAACTAAGTTAGAGCAATTGAACATTTTTGGTTAAAGTAACTAATTCATTCAATTTTAACTAAGTTGCTAAAGTTGGTGAGATTTATTTTTAACTATAGTTAAGTTGCTTTTTTTTGAACTTGTGGTGTAGGGAAAATATTCCCTTAAACCATGGTTTGATTAAAAAGGCTTGGGTTTGTTTTCTTTCTTTTTTTTTAAATTAAAAAAAAAAAAAAAAAAAGCAATTTTTTCCTTTCACTCAATTTTGCTCTCTGCCGAGTATTATAAGAAGCAAAATTTGGTTTTACTTTTATGATGACTCACTGTTGCCAAGAGAACAAAAAAAAGGCAAAAGTTGCTTCCCCTTTTTTCTTTACTGCAGCCGACCAAAAAGAAAAATAAAAACCCCTCATTTGCTTGCTCACTGCCGAGAAAGAGGAAGAAATAAAGTCAGTTTTTGTTTTCAAATTCAAGCCTAAATCTCACCAAATATTACCCTACAAATAATCAAGTCCATGGAATTAATCCCTAAGTGTTAAGGGTTAATTTATGTTCTTGAGGTTTTCTTTTTCCTAGGGTTTTAAGAGTTGAAATTTGGGGAAAAGTTGGTTGTTATTCTTGAGTGATCAAACCACCTTTTGATCACCAAGATTTATTCTTGGAGAAGCTCAATTTGGTGGAGTTTTGAAGGAGTTCAAAGCTGGAAGATTTGGAGAAACTTGAGTTCAAATGTTGGAAAAGCTTGGAAGATTTGGAAAAGCTTGAAGGAAATGATCTTTGTTGGTAAATTTAATTTGTAAATTTATTATTAGATTGTTGATGATTATTGTTGAGAAAAATTGTTGTGGATTTGTTGGATTAATTGGAAGTATGTAAGTGAGGAATTATGAGCATTGAAGTGTATGATAATTGATATATAGTTGATATAGAAATTTTTGTATGCTTGGAGTAATTTTCAAGAGTTGGAAATTATGTATATGCTTGAAATAATTTTGTAAGTGTTGGAAAATTATTTTGTTAGCTTGGATTAATTTTTCCAAGAGTTGGAAAATTAATTTATTGCTTGGAATAATTTATCAAGAGTTGATAAATGTTTTTAAGTGCGTTGAAAATTTTAATTATGCTTATGGTAATTTTTGATGCATGGAAAATTGTTTTTAATGCATTGAAAAATTTTAAGTTGGTAGAAATTTTCTTTGCCACTAATTTAGGCTTAATGCCGAGAATTAAAAATAAATAAATAAAAAATTTTATTCGCTCGGGATTTGATCTCGGGCGGGTTTCCGCTGCTTTCGGGTTTGTCCGTTCCTCACTCATCAAGTATTTGTACAGATCATGATGTTGTTATACAAATTAACTATGTGACAAATGAGATTGCACTCTTATCATTTGTGATTAGATCACCTAGATATATAAATGATAGGAGGTCCCTGTGATTTGTTCCTGGATTGAGAATGATATGAGACAGTATCAATCCACGAAGGATAAATCATTAAATATCCATAGTCACAGCATTATCGAGATTGGACATCGATGAATGCGTAAAAGACTAGTATTACACTTGTGCTCGTTGTAAGGGCACAACGACATAGTTCTCATATATTTGGGTATAGGATACTTATGCAAGTGTAATAGGAGGTTGTGTTTCACCGATGGTACAGGAACCAGCTTCGCTCTGGATAGACCCCCTCGGAATTCCATTGGTAGTATGATTATGTGTCTATGGAAGTCCGAAATCAGGGTAGGTGTATTTGGTCTTAACCTGAGACTTGCACCGCTAATACTTGCGACAATCAATATACTTTGGTTGCGGTCATCCAGGGCTTTAACAGGTTATGTGTACGCCAATGCTGGGTATATTGAGAATCGTAGTGTGTTGGGTGTGATGTCAAGACGGAAGTGTCACTCCAGTCATATGGAGATGATGATCGCGTAGGGATACAGAACTGGCTATCTAAAAAGGTTGCAACCGTCAGGATAATATGTCTTGGTCATGATTATCCGATATTAAAGAGACTAGTTGTTTGTCATCTGATATATGCTTCGTACGGGGCAGACATTGTACCAGCCCCAGGCCTTGCATGTGATCATCCGATACTGGACAGAAATACGCAATACTATGTATACTACGCCTTATATAGATCCTTTATTCCTGTAAGGATATTTCCAGAGAATTGGGTAGGCATGGCGCTTTGCTAGAGGCCAACCTTGTCTTGTAAATCGGTATAAACGTAGTACGAGGTACTTACGTGTTCGGATAGTCCGACGACCGAATTTACTGCCAACATATCCGGGGATCTCATGGGTCGCTTCCCAAAGATTCACCGATGACGTATGACTCGCACTTTTAATTAATCTGGGATTAATTAGATGAGAGAGAAAATTAATCTGAGATTAATTGCGGAGATATTTTATCTGGGATAAAATATCATTTAAAGAGAGAGAACGATTAATTTGGAATTAATCGACAAATTAATATATTTGATATATTTAACGAATTGGATTTCGACGCGGAATTAAAATTAGATTTTAATTCGGGCGAACGAGTTAATTTAGAATTAATTCGTTAGCGACGTGAATAGTGATTTCGCTAGGCGTAATCATTTAATTACGACGCAATGGAAAATTCGTTAATTTGGAATTAGTGAACCCGAGCCCGAGATTATTTGCGAGCACATTCGCATTTCGAATTCGAGTGCGGCACGCAAGTCAAATCAAGCGTCAAATTGCTAGTCGCATCAAGCCTCAAATCACTTGTCACTTTGAGTGATGTGACTTGACAACTTGATTGATTGAGTGATGTATGTGGTTGGCATTTAAAGCTTTAAAAGTTTGACTTTTTAAAAGCAAAATGTTTGGTATATGTTTAAGAAATAAAATACCAAAAACAATTAACACATTTCATCATCTCTCCTATATTTTCCCTCTTCTCTCCTCACGCCTTTTCTTTCTTTCTTCTGGTTCTGTGAACTGCCGAGAGATGGAAAGAAAAAGGGAAGCAAGTGCTTGGTTTTTGTGGCAAAAATCAAGAGATCTAGCACTCCGAGAGACATGCGAAGGTGATAGAGAAGTCCACCCATGAGCCGGGAATCGTTTGACGAAGCTTGGAGCTCAAAAATTGAAGATGTGGCCGAAACCAGTGAGATGTGACAGTGCTCACTGCCGAGCAGTCCACAAGGCAGAAAATGGAATTTTATTGCTTGCTGCATCGCTCAACCGATCGATGTAAGTATTCCGCGACTTCCTCGAATGTATTCACTTATGTTTCATGCTTGATTATTGATCTTGGGATGCTTAGAATCTCCAATAATGGTATCAGAGCATGGTTAAAAACATGAAAAAGTTTAGGGTTAAAATTTGGGTAAATTGATTTTGAGCATGTTTAAATGAAATTGGATGATTTTGTATGCTTAATTAATGTTGAATTGAAGTTTGATTGGATCAATTTCAAGAAAATTGGATTGGATCATTTTTCCCCAAATTGTTGAGGCTTGGCCGAAACTTTAGAGCCCTAATTGTCTTGGGATTTTTAATTTTTTGATAATTGGATGTGTTGGAAATCATTCGGGACTATAATTTAATGTCGATTGTGGAATTAATTGGATTGAAACCAAATCGGACGTAAAATCCCCAAATTGCCGAGAGCATAAGAGCATGTAATTGGGTTTGATTTTTGTTAAAATGTGTTGGACATTTTTTAATGTTAATGGCATGATTAATTAGTGCTAATTGATGTTTTAGAAATGTTAATTGGGTAATTAATCATGTAATGCACTTTGGTTAATTAAATGTGAAATGTGAAATTGGAATTTTGTGTTTAATTGAATTGGGCCTTAAAATTGGATTTGGGCTTTTAATGTTGTAATTGGGCTTATTGGGCTTAGTTGTACTAAGTTGGGTTTAGGCAAAATTGGTTGGATCCAATTGGGCACAAAACCGCATCCATAAAGCCCAAATGCGACTTAATGAACCTTTAAAGTTTAATTGGGCCTAATGGGCCTAAATTGATTTCTAGGCTTATGGGGTAACTCCCGGATTGGATTTTGGTTATTCGGTTTGACCCGAGTTGACCAAAAGTCCACGCCTGAATAAATTAATTAAAAGCCCATTGGACTTTAATTAAATTGACGTTGGATGTTAATCGGGCTTTGAGACCCGTTGCGATTAAATTTGGAATTTAAGTCGTAAAGGTTCGTTAATAAAGTGTAGTATTTAATTTGGAATTAAATAATGAGTTAGTATTAAATACATATTAAATTGGATTTAATTATGTAGTTTAATTTAATTCGAGAATTCGTACTTTGAGTACTTATTCGCAAAACGAGTTTGACTCGAGCAAAATCAAATCGTTGTTTGAACATTGGATGATCAATAATTATAAGATTAATTAATTTGATTAGATTGATTGATAACATGCTTGTGTGAATACATGGTTGCGATGCCTGAATAATGAATATCGGATGGATATTAGATGGGTGGGGCAATTTTAGAAATTGTTGTAATAAATTTGATTTATTAATTGGACCTGCGTGTCCAGCCTTATTACCTCCTTATTCTTTGTATTATTTTCTCACCTATTCCCCTCAATGTAAATGAGGTTTCTTTAGAAGTGTAGTATAATGGGTAGAAGTAATACATGTGCTAGCGGGAGAGAGAAATGAAGAGATTTGATCTAGGATCAATGTGTAAAGTATCCATCCGCATATCATTATTATTTTTCATATGCGCTTTATTATGTGTTTAGAATGCATGTTTAAGGGTGTATGATGATGAGACCTTAACAAAGATAATAAATTGGTTGCCAATTTGCACTCGAAAAACCCTCGCAAAATATTAAGCGTCTTTCCTTCCATTGAGTGATTCTCACTCAAGATCCGAGACTGGCATTGGCTTGTTGGCCAAAGTTAAGGCCTTTGTCCGTCGAGGATGTGTTTGAATCACGAGAGTTTTGTTCCATATCGGTGTCTTGTCTAAGTTTTGGTTTGTTGGCCAAAGTCAATACCACTTCTTGTCCATCGACATTGATTACGAAGCTTTCCATGGTCAATGGGTCGCGCTCGACTGGGATCACTAAGTTTGTTGTGCCAAAGCCAAGGCTTAGTTGGTTCAGAGGAAAAAGTTTAGGTAATACATTGGATGTATTGGCATATATAAGATATATGTTTTGGACTTGGATGTCCCCCTACCGGATCTAGGAATTGGATTGGATCCAATCGATCTTAGAGATCTACCTAGTTAATTATCATACAATTTGTTGGCCAAAGTCAAGATTGTGTGATATTTAACGGGATCCTAGCCCACTAGGAAACACGGTTTCCCGAGTACTCGACAGAGGGTTAGAGGCTCGCCGAAAAATAGTGGGAGGCAAGAATTGAATTCGCTATATTCGTTTAATTACTTTCCATACGCGCTCAAACAAATATCATTCGTCGTTATAAATTAAATGTTAGTTGGACTAATATTTAAAATGTTGTTTTAATAAATAGTTGGACTATATTCAAACTATTCATTTATAGTTGATTTTATAATTGGATTATAGTAATCAATATAATTGATTTAATCTATTAAATTATAGTTGATTAAATAGTTGGACTATTGTAATCATTATAATAAATAGTACCTAAATCGTTGATTAAATAGTTGGACTATTAGAATCAAGATAAAATTGAAAGATTGACATTTAAAACATAATCCTAGGGAAAATGTGTTTAAATGATTTAATTTTCAAATTGGGAATAAAATTACAGGATGGTCCTGGAAAATAATAAGTTATTTTATTTGATAAAATAATGTATTAGGCCTAAGCTCGGAGTTAAGCAAATAGTAGAGCATAATCTTTGGAAGATTTATGTGATGATAACTTTAGTGCTTAATACATTAAGCTTGTCGTAGTAGACTCCTTAATTTCTGAATAAAAACTAAGGATTAGATCATTAAAGTATGATAATGAAATTCAAAGATCTTCATAAATCTATACTTAGATTTTAGAAGTATTAATATTGCAATAGTAAACTCTTGGAGAGTTAATGACTATTCTCAAGGAGATAAAGTCAAAACTTTGCTTTGAGCAGAATACTGACTTCAGATTGAGATTTATCTGCGAATTGGAAACGGGACGAAAGTCGCTGTTTTAACCATAGATACTTAATTTTAGGAACTACCTTTGGGAGTGTACCTAAATTTGGAAACTGTTATAATGTAACTAGTTTGACTAGATACATTATCTCTATATCAGTGTTTGACCCGCTGCGGGTGAACCTTTATATTCTAGAACACTAAAGTGTTTCATTATATAAATATGATATTGAGATAAACACATTAGATGTGATTGACAGTATTTATATTTTGAATATAAATAAATCTCAAATATATAACTTGACAAACAAACAACTCAAACTGATTTGATAAGATGAAACTTGATTGTGGCATTGTTGTTTAGGACACAATGAAACAAGACTCGTATATCCACACTTTTGAAGAGTGGGTACTCGGACTGATTTGATTTTATTCAAATAAAGTCTACGAATCTAGTTTAATTGGGCAAAGTGCCTAAGACACTATTTACTTGGTAAAAGTGTAAATGCCATCGATCTGTTAGTCCTAGTTCATAGTGAAGCAAGTGGGCCCATGTCTAGCTAAGCTAGATGTGGATATGAATATTTCGTGACCTATACGGATGTGGCATCGCATTATGGTTATGTGTTTTTTTTGAAGAACACAAATCGAAAACTTTTAAGTTTCGACACGAAATAGACAAACAGATCGGCTAAAGTATTAAACCGTCACGGTAAGACCGTAATGGAAAATACTTAGGCAATAAGTTTCTAATATACTTGAAAGAGTATAGTATTCTTTCAATGAGGACTCCTCCAGGAAAACGTCATTTTGACGGTGTGTCCGAACAGGATAAACCGAATTATGTTAGACATGATTAAGGTTAATCACGAATCGCTCTGAGCTACCATTTCCTTCAACGGATAAGCATAAACAGTGCATAACTTATTTTGAATAAGGTTCCATAAAAATCTGTTTGACAGATATCATATTAGATATGAAAGGGAAAGAAACCGGGTTTCACATTCCTGTATATTTGAGTATGCTAGGCATATGTTTGGATGATACCAAACTAGAACCCAAATCGGATAAGTGCCAATTGTAGGTTATCCTAGGGATACATAAGTATAGTACATATACAACTCACAAGAGAACAATTAGATTGTTGCTCTCCATGCGGTTTTCCTAAGAGGAATACCGATATGCAGTGGTAAGTGGGAGGATAGTAAAACTCGATGAAAATCGGAGTAATACTGTTCCAGGCACCGAATCTTAATGGAACACAATTAGTTCATCAATGATGAAACTATAACATTAATCTTCAAATACACAAGAACCGCGTATGTCGGAGAGAGTCAGAAAACAACCTGGGGTATGGGTTTCTGATCTCACTCCATAACGATGTCTATCTTATTGAGGAATACCAACTGACTATGTATGAGGAAGTGATACAAGGTATCGACTCCCAATTATGGCAAGGTTCCATGAGTCCGAAATGGATTCCATGTATATCAACTATGTTTGGATACTAGTTGATGTACCGCAAGGCATTGTGCCTATTGGTACTATAAGTCTTCAAGGAAGACATACATGGATGGCAATATACCAACGTATAAAGCTAGGCTTTTAGCGGAAAGTTATCGTTATCAACATTGTGTTGATTACGATTCAACCTTTTACCTGTTTCCACGGTAAATCCATTTGGATAATGCTTGCTAAAGCTGCGTGTTTCATTTATGAAATATGACAGCTTTACGGGATAATCGCTTTCCTGAAAAGGAAACCTTTTGGAGGATGTTTACAACATCCTGTCGATTTTGTCGTACCTAAAACAAGCAAATAATGTTTGCAGGTTATTTGATCCATGTTTGGATTGAAGCAAGCATAGGTTTTTGGAATTGTCGTTTTGATGTGATCATAATGGTTTATGATTTAATTCAAAACGAAATGATTCTTGTGTATATAAGGAGGTTAGTGGGAGCGCACTGACAATAAATGTCCTATACAATAATGATAATACCTCATTTTTTGGAAATGATATTCCCATATAACAATCGGCGAAAGCTTGGCTTTCGAGAAAACTCTCCGAGAACTCGTACATTTAAAAATATACGTGACATGGTGTCTCATACGCTTTAAGTATATGGATTCACAATCAGGCCAATCCAAGTGATAGTCACTGGATTGATGTTAAGAACATCCGTTAGTATTTTAGAGATCTAAGGATGCTGTCTTAATCTGTGGAGATGGAGAACTTGAAGTGACTGGGATCACTACTGCAAGTTTCCTAAACTGATAAAATGACTACAAGTCACAAACGGTACTATACAGTTTGAATAACGGAACAGTGAGCTGGAAATCTTCCAAGCAAGATACTGTTACCGAATAGACAAAAAATGCGGGTTATTGCTGCCGCTGAGGCAGTAATAGAAGCCTTCTGGGTCGATAATAAATCTAATTAGATTAGATATAGTTCTGTTAGTAGCTAAGTTAGGCTACATCACAGGCTAAAGAATTAATGGTGTCATCAACGATCCAGATATATACTTCAATATTCATCTGATTCGTTCGGATCATACATTGTAGCGATGTGATGATCGAATAAATCGCATCAGATGATAATCATGTAAATCCGTTGACGAAAGTCTTTCATCAGCAATTTGAGCCAATCGTACATAGTTCGGGTGTAAGACACTCGAGTGACTGGCTATAGGCCAAGTGGGAGATTGTTGGATAATTATGACCCATAGCGTCACTATTTGTACATATCATGGTGTTGTTGTACAAATTAACTATATGACAAAGGAGATTGCACTCTTATCATTTGTGATTAGATCACCTAGATATATAAATGATAGGAGGTCCCAGTGATTTATTCCTGGATTGAGAATGATATGAGACAGTATCAATCCACGAAGGATAAATCATTAAATATCCATAGTCAGAGCATTATCAAGATTGGACATCGATGAATGCGTAAAAGACTAGTATTACACTTGTGCGCGTTGTGAGGGCACAACGGCATAGTTCTCATATATTTAGGTATATGATACTCATGCAAGTGTAATAGGAGGTTGTGTTTCACCGATGGTACGGGAAACAGTTTCGCTCTGGATAGACCCCCTCGGAATTCCATTGGTAGTATGACTATGTGTCTATGGAAGTCCGAAATCAGGGTAGGTGTATTTGGTCTTAACCTGAGACTTGCACCGCTAATACTTGCGACAATCAATATACTTTGGTTGCGGTCATCCAGGGCTTTAACAGGTTCTGTGTACGCCAATGCTGGGTATATTGAGAATCGTAGTGTGTTGGGTGTGATGTCAAGACGGAAGTGTCACTCCAGTCATATGGAGATGATGATCGCGTAGGGATACATAACTGGCTCTCTAAAAAGGTTGCAACCGTCGGGATAATATGACTTGGTCATGATTATCCGATATTAAAGAGACTAGTTATTTGTTATCCGATATATGCTTCGTACGGGGCAGACACTGTACCAGCCCCAGGCCTTGCATGTGATCATCCGATACTGGACAGAAATACGCAATACTATGTATACTACGCCTGATATAGATCCTTTATTCCTGTAAGGATATTTCCGGAGAATTGGGTAGGCATGGCGTTTTGCTAGAGGCCAATCTTGTCTTGTAAATCGGTATAAATATAGTACGAGGTACTTACATGTTCGGATAGTCCGACGACCGAATTTACTGCCAATATATCCAGGGATCTCATAGGTCGCTACCCAAAGATTCACCGATGACGTATGACTCGCACTTTTAATTAATCTGGGATTAATTAGATGAGAGAGAAAATAAATCTGGGATTAATTGCGGAGATATTTTATCTGGGATAAAATATCATTTAAAGAGAGAGAACGATTAATTTGGAATTAATCGACAAATTAATATATTTGATATATTTAACGAATTGAATTTCGACGCGGAATTAAAATTAGATTTTAATTCGGGCGAATGAGTTAATTTAGAATTAATTCGTTAGCGATATGAA
This sequence comes from Zanthoxylum bungeanum, assembly GCA_019454045.1. Taxonomy (NCBI): domain Eukaryota; kingdom Viridiplantae; phylum Streptophyta; class Magnoliopsida; order Sapindales; family Rutaceae; genus Zanthoxylum; species Zanthoxylum bungeanum. Next base: position 150,282 of record SKCR01015792.1, read on the forward strand.
TAGTGATTTCGCTAGGTGTAATCATTTAATTACGACGCAACGGAAAATTCGTTAATTTGGAATTAGCGAACCCGAGCCCGGGATTATTTGCGAGCGCATTCGCATTTCGAATTCGAGTGCGGCACGCAAGTCAAATCAAGCATCAAATCGCTAGTCGCATCAATCGTCAAATCACTTGTCACTTTGAGTGATGTGACTTGACAACTTGATTGATTGAGTGATGTGTGTGGTTGGCATTTAAAGCTTTAAATCTTGACTTTTTAAAAGCAAAATGTTTGGTATATGTTTAAGAAATAAAATACCAAAAACAATTAACACATTTCATCATCTCTCCTTTCCTTTCCCTCTTCTCTCCTCACGTCATTTCTTCCTTTCTTCTGGTTCTGTGAACTGCCGAGAGATGGAAAGAAAAAGAGAAGCAAGTACTTGGTTTTTATGGCAAAAATCAAGAGAGCTAGCACTCCGAGAGACATGCGAAGGTGATAGGGAAGTCCACCCATGATCCGGGAATCGTTTGACGAAGCTTGGAGCTCAAAATTTGAAGATGTGGCCGAAACCAGTGAGATGTGACAGTGCTCACTGCCGAGCAGTCCACAAGGCAGAAAATGGAATTTTATTACTTGCCGAGTCGCTCAACTGATCGATGTAAATATTCCGTGACTTCCTCGAATGTATTCACTTATGTTTCATGCTTGATTATTGATCTTGGGATGCTTAGAATCTCCAATAGGAATATTGTCGAATTCCTATAACCGAGAAGACTAGCGCATGTCATATATTGGAGTTGGAGTTCTAATGGTTTAATCCGATGTACCATGAACATGGAAAACTCGTAAAGACGTGTGGGTATTCGTTGGAGTGAATACAGAATGACTCACAAGTGATTCCTAATAGTTGGAAGTACACACCACTGTCAATAGAAATCTCCTCGAGTTGAGTAGCATATGTAATCCTTTGACTATATGATATCATTGATTTTGTGTGAGATCATCCACACTTTGATGCCATGTATGTCAGAAATCTTTCATGGTCTGGCCTCTAGATGTTCGTTGGGTGATTAGACAAAGGTGATTAGTCACACCTAATTATACATATTTGGACAAATTGGATTAAGCCCACCTAAAAGTTGATTAAAACTTTTATTAATTAAAATTGCCTAAGTTTTGTTATAAATATGAAGTTTGAGGAAGGTTTTAATTAAGCTAAAGATAAGCTACATAAGCTTGATAAGCTTAAGCTTGTGAAAGCTAAATACAAGTAATTCTTGGAGAAATTAGCGTAAGTTAGAGAAGTGCTTTGAGAATCTTTGGATGTTCTCTACACACTCATAAAGTGATTCTTTACTCAAAAGTATAAGAGTGTCGAAGTAATAAAATAACTCGGTAAGTCCAGGGTTGATCCACAGGGAATAGATTAGTAAAACAAAATATTAATCCGAGTAAAAATAAAAAGGCTGAATTGATTGAAGTGATGGGTAATTTTAAAATAGAATGCAATAATAAATGAAAATACTCAGGTTAGGGGATCCGCTCTTAATATTTCAAATATAGAAAAAATATTACTTTTATAATATAAAAATTATAATTATTATCCAGTTAATTAACTTCTGAAATTAATTATGCCAAAATATATAAAACCAATCATATAGGTAGTGATAACATTTATCTATAACAAGTCTAGATTGAAAAATTACAACAAAGATTGAAAAATTAAAACACACAAGAGTTGAAACATCACAAATTTTCAGAGAGAAAACTATTGTGCAGGCTGCCTTTCTAATGTGCTTAGCACCTATATTTATAGTAAAATGTAAATTGCGAATCAATTTTCAAATTGCATGTTTAGTGGGATTGAAAATCCACTAAAATGTGGGTTGTCAATTCCCATTTTTTTTTGTTTTTATTTATGATTTTTTATTAATTAAAATTAAATGCAGCACACTTTTTATTTTTCATCAATTTCGATATTTAAAATATCAAAAAATTTTAAAAAAAAATTGTAGATATTTGAGTCTTCTTTCATTTGGAATTGAAATTTCCTAAATTTGATATCGGAGTAAACAATTACGGCCAAAATACGAAAATTATGCAAAGTTGGAATTTTCAAAATTGTACAGTGTTAGAACACCATTTTAAGTTATATCTTCCAAAATCTAAATATCGCATCCATTTTCTAGTTATGCATTCAAAGTATTATTTCACCTACATAAGAAATAAAAATCACAATGAAAATATATAAACATAAATTTAATTATTATTTCATAAATGTGCTAAATTAAAGGGATTAATGACACTACAAGTGGAAAAGGATTAAATTTCCTTTTAATAAATGTATATTTTTTAGTGTTCATCAATAGATTTGATATGTGTTTTGTGATGTGTCTCACATGTGTGTGGATACTCTTGTTTATTTGTTTTTTGGAAAAAAAAAATATTTTGGAAAGTTTGGAAATGATTTGTTTTTGTTTGATTCAGTTTTCATTTGGATGAGATATGATATGTTTCTGCCATAATGTTTATAAGATGTTTTTATTTATTTTATGATTTTTGAAACTGTTGTGATGCTTGTATAGGGTCATATCATTATGAAAATGGACAGATCTGCTACTCCATCAGCATGGTATTGTTTCGTTCATATCCCACTTGTGCGCTCTATATGAGCATTTGACGCTTGATTTGTTTTTCCTGTTGAGTATGTTCCTGGATGATTGATACAGGTTTATGATGATACTGGTTTTGGAATTTGATTTTGTTACAGCAGATTAGTTTGATGATATATTTTGGATATTTTTTTTATATTTCAGAAAAATATTTTGCAAAGTTTTTCTTCAAAAAGATTTACTTTTGAAAAAGTTGTATTTAAGAGATATTTGAATTCACTTATATTATGATATGATATATTTCTGCCACGACACTCGTATTATATTTTTATTTGGTTTATGATTTTTGAACTTATCGTTGTACTTGTTGTTGGAGTTGGTGCTTGGAGTGCCAATCCAAATTGTACATTTTATTATTTATTAATAAAATAACTACATTTTCATTTCATACCTTATTATTGGTATTGTCATTATGCGTATTAGATTGATGTATAGATATACTAAGAATGACATCGACCTTAGAATAGTCTTGTAGTAATATTGGACACTAGGTGGTCCGACATTGGGATACGAATTACTATTGTAAATTATTCTTAAATTATATATTCCTAGTCGTTGGTCTTGGAATACGGTCTAATTCCTATAACCTAAAAGACTAGATCATGTCGTATATTGGAATTGGAGTTCCAATGGTTTAACTCGATATACCATGAGTTTTGAAAACTCGTATAGACGTGTGGGTATTGGTTGGACCGAATACTGAATGACTCACAAGTGATTCCTAATAGTTGAAAGTACACATCACCGTCAATAGGAATCTCCTCAAATCGATTAGCATATGTAATCCTTTGACTATAGGATAACATTATTTTTATGTGAGATCCTCCGCATTTTGATGCCATGTATGTCAGAAACCTTTTATGATCTGGCCTCTAGATGTTCGTTGGATGTGGACCGATGCACTCAGTAATCAAGTACGAAGTAAGATAGGATTCATCGGCATGTATATGTATCATAAGGGATTTAGGTATCCATGTGAGTAAGTCACGATTCTTAAGACTTTGGCCAAAGCCGATTACCTAGGATTGATCGCATCAGTTGTAAAGAATCGTGGACATGTCGACATGAGATGTGCTTTTCAGAAACTTGATGGTGTATTTAATGTCTCCTAAGCACAACTTGGATAGGCTGCGACGGAGGGATTATTAAACTTATGTGACGACCTCGACTTGTATAGTTCAGAAAGGTCGTTCGTGTTCTTCGCGAATTAAACTTTATCTTGATTTAATTGGATTAAATCAAAGTGGTAGACAATAGAGATTAGTCACACTTAATTATACATATTTGGAAAAATTAGATTAAACCCACCTAATAGTTGATTACAACTTTTATTAATTAAAAATTACCTAAATTTTGCTATAAATAGCAAGCTTTAGGAAGACTTTAATTAAGAAAAGAAAAAGCTTGAGAAAGCTAAATACAAGCAAGAATTAGAGAAATTAACTTAAGTTAAAGAAGTATTTAGAGAAGCTTTGTGAGGTCTCTAAAATATTTCATCTAGGAGAAATCAAGATTGGATCTTGGGGTGAAGCTTGCTAGCATTAGAATCAAGATTGGATCTTGGAGTCAAGCTTGCTAATCCTTGGAAGTTCTCCAAATATTTCAACAAAGAGAATTAGATTGGATCTTTGAATCAATCTTACTAGGTAAGTTTGATCTTCTCTAAAAGCTATATTTTTCATTAGTGAGACATATAGTGTTGAATTATGTATTAGATACATAATGTTGAAAATAGGCTAATTAATTGTGTTAGGATGCTTTGGAAGTATAAACACAATATTCTTGTAATTGGGTCAAAATATTTATGTTAGACATAAACATAAAATTAGAGTTTGGAACTCTAGATTAAAGCTTAGAGTTATGGCTACCATTCTAGAATCACTTGACCACCTTTGGGTGACCTAGAATTGTTCACGAGATATTTCTTATTGGGATTCTAATTTGGTTTGTGTATTAGATTCTAAATTTACGCAATTGCGTATTTAGAATAAATTTATGTTTTTGTAAAAATATTTTATTTTTTGAAAAACTTGATTTTTATTCTATAACATGTGTTGATGTTGGTTTTGATGTTAAAAATTAATTTTGGGTATTTTTGAAGTGTTTAGGGAAGGTTGGAAGAAATTAGGGTAAAATACCATAGTTCTTCAGCTCTATGGAAAGAGCGCTGAAGGATTAGAAAGAAAAAAATTGTTTGCGCAAATAATGCGCGCGCATACTGTAACGTTCAGTGAGCGTATGCACTGTAGCATACGCGCTGAATTTATTTTCGCTCGTTCTTGAGTTTCCAGACTTCGATTCAGTCCCAATTCTTTCCTATACACTCATAATGGAATATAGTATTTCATTAAATTATTTAAAATTATACTCATGCTTGATATCCATTGGTTAGACTCATTTCCACTGGGTGGGGCACCGATTCGACCCTAGGGGTTCCAGAATGGTATCAATAGCAAGGCTTAACCACACAACCAATGTTTTTGAATATATGCTATAGTAATTTTAATTTAATTATGCATAAGTAATAGTGGATATGTATTGCATGTTTTAAAATAAAATCTTGACCTAATTAAATTAATGACTTGATTGTCATAAATCTCTCATGATTAGGCTATTACTTTATTTAAGTAATAGTATTAGTAATGTTGGAGCATTATTGGATGATCTGTCTTGTCAATACGGAGATGAATGAGTTCTTACTACTTATATCCAAGACTGTCATTATTGTGAGGGTATAAGTGCTCGGAATTTAGGTTGCTCCGGTAAAACATTAGATGTAGTGTGATGAGTTAACTCAGTCACCCAATACCATCATTGTTGTGAGAGTGTATATACGAAGCTCATTAGTGCACATTGACAAGTATACAGCTAGAATATGTCTTAATCCAAGATCATCGATAGTGTGAGGATAAGAAACGGTTCAGGACCAAACTATGAGTCACATGAATGTGATTGACCTTGGAGGTCTACCTAATGAGTTTATAAAGGCCAAGACCGTCGATAGTGTGAGGCTGGAGTGAATTTCATAGGATCCACTTCCCACTATGAAATTTTGACAGTCAAATTCCTATTTTTCTGTTAAGGGTGATTACGAAATTACGTAAAGTAGTGGGAGGGCACTAATAGATTTAAAATTCCATAATCAATTAGTGTTATTATTTTGAAAAGAAAGATGTTTTGCTATGCTTAAAAATATTGTCTTGTAGATGGCTACCTTTAATCCATTGATGACCCTTTTGGATACCAATAAACTAAAAGGAGCCGAGAACTATTTCGAATGGGAAATGAACATACGTCTTGGCTTAGAGTTTGAAAAGTTGACTTATGTCACTGTCAATCAACTGCCTATTGAAATTGATCCTGACTCCATTCCTGAAGAGCGAGAAACTTTTAATAGATGGAATGATGATAACCTTAAGGTGAAATCCTAAATTTTGGGATCGATGGTTCCAGATTTGCTGAAACAGTACATTGAAGTACCAGATGCTTGGAGCATCATTCGAACACTCAATGAGTTGTTCGAGGAAATCAAGAGATCGAACTTTATCGGAGGTCTAAGGAATTGTTCCATGCTGAACTCAAGGATTGAGGAGCTGTCAACATTCATGTTTTGAACATGATCGACCAAATCCGATATCTGGAATGAAAGGGTATTGTGATTGGTGAACGGCTGGTCCGTAATTTTATTCTTTCTTATTTGCCTGGTTCTTATGCTGGCTTTGTATTAAACTTCCATATGCACTCGATGCAAACTAGCTATGAAGAACTTCATAACATGTTACGCATGGTGAAGCATGACTTGAAGAAAGGCAACCCCACATTATACCTCCATGGAGGAGCTGGCTCTTCAAAGACATTTGGGAAGTCAAAGAAAATAAACATGGGGAAGAAGATGATATAAAAGAAGAACTCCAAGAAGCGCAAAGGTGAAAAACCGCAAGTAGCTCATGATCAATGTCTATATTGCAAGAAGTCTGGACACTGGAAGAAGAACTGTCCAAAGCTGATAGGAAAAGCAAGACCCTCAGGTACGCTTTGTGTTTTTCCAACTATTGACATCTCATTAGCCTTATATGCAAATAATGGATGGGTGTTAGACACTGGCAGTCTTACTCATATTTGCAACTCCCTGCAGGTATTGAGGGTAAAAAGAAGGCTGAATAAAGGGGAGATCCAACTTAGAGTTTGCAATTGTGAGACATTAGATGTTAAAGCCATAGGAACGGTTGTTTTATATATGCCCAATGGTTGTAAATTAAATTTACAAGACTCTTATTATGTACCCTCGCTTATCAGACAAATAATATAACTGTCAATATTAGATAAAGAGGGATATAAAATAAACATTAAGGATGAAACTTTACGTTTATATGATAAAGATAATTTATTGAAATGTGAATGCTCTTTATCAAACGGTCACTATGTTTTGATATAGAGATGTTTTTAATGTAGAGGAAAATACAAGTAGGAAATCTGAATTAAATAATACTCAATTATGGCATATGAGATTGGGCCACATAAGTGTTAGACGTCTATCCAAATTGGTAAAGGATGGTTTGATTGAAAATCTTACATTAGATCCTTATCCGATTTATGAGTCATGTATCCAAGGAAAGATGACAAAGGTCTTATTTCTTAGTGTTGGACACCGTGCTGGAGATTTATTGGAACTAATACACAGCGATGTGTGTGGTCCATTAAATCATGCCGTTCATGATGGTTCAACATGCTTCGTGACTTTCACGGATGATAAGTCTAGATATGGATATGTCTATATGATGAAACATAAGTTGGAAACATTTGACAAGTTCGAAATATTCTGAAACGAAGTAGAAAAACAAACCAGTAAATTCATCAAGTGCCTTAGATCAAATCGAACCGGTCTTCAGAAATTATTTATGGGAGAATGGAATTCTTGCCCAACATAGCCCACCAGGAACACCTCAACACAATGGTGTATCTGAGCTTAGAAATCGTACTTTATTGGATATGGTGCGATAAATGATGAGCTATATAGATCATCCTTATTATCTTTGGGGTTATGCTTTACTAACTGCTGCCCACAGACTTAATAGAGTTCCATCAAAATCTATTTCTATGAGCCCCTATCAGATATGGTTCGGTAGAAATCCAAGTCTGGCATTTAAAGATTTAGGGTTGTCTTGCATACGTTAGAATCTCGCAGCTGACCGGTGCGTAATCACACGCGTATAACGCAAGCACACGTATCGTTCAAGTAATATAAAAAGTATCGATCCCACGAGGACTTAATACCTAATCTTTTAATTTTATGAGGTCAAATGATTACTAGTATCTAACAGGTTGATTGATTGATTTGAAATGGTGATGATTTAAAATTTAAAAACAAATGAATAAAATTGCACGAAGTAGGTTTAAGAAAATTCAATATTAGGAAACTATCTAGGGTTGTGAATATTTATAATATCTTTTAAAAGATGAAGTGGTTATTTCAAGTTTGTGTAATAAATCGGTTTACTAACCCGGAACACGAAATTATTCAAAAGCCTATGTCGATGGTCAGATGAAAATACGCAGTATAACCCAATTGAACCATATGTCTATGTCAACCAAATTACCTGGATTCATTAAGATTAAGTTCCATTATGGCTACCCCCGCCCGACAAGTATATGTCTATCCTGTAAAGAAATCTATTAAAGGGTTATCTATCCTCAAGGAAGATCGTGGGCTATTAAGTCTAAAGCTAAAACCTAAAATTCATTTGTCAACTTTATTTAGATTTACCAGATCAATCTTATTAGTGGCCAATTAACAAGACGCATTAAGCTTAAGACTTAATAAGTAAACCTTTAAATTACCCAAATTATAAAATAACCCCTTATAAACCGGTGATATTAGAATTCATCACAACCCCAGATAACTAACTTAGTTACGACACATAACTAGGGCTAGTAAAAACCTAAAAGTAAAAGACATAAAGTAAAAATGCTGAAAAGTAATTGCGATAAAATAAAAGCTGAAAAGTAAATTACAATAAAATAAAATGCTAAGGTAAAAGGATAAACTTTTACTATTTACTATTTAGATATCTCCCTTAATATAATATATTAACTTGTGATTATTTTACCAACCAGCCATATAGGCGGTAACCTGATTAAGTCAAATTAAGTCCAACCAGCCATAAAGGCGGAACCAAAATAAACCGCCATATAGGTGGTAAGAAAATTTAATTACCAATCGACCAATATAGCAGTATCATTTTTAAGTAAAATTTTAAATAGTGAATATATTATATTTAAGGTAGATTAATCTAAATAGCAATAGTAAAAGAATTACCTTTCACCCTAGCAGGGGGAAGTTACCTCCTCATGGTTGAATAGTAAAAACTATAAAAGTAAAGAAAGTAAATTACTATTACTATTACTGAACGTAATTAAAAATTAATTACAAAACTGAAATTAAAAGAAACTAGATAGAAAACTCCTTATTTACTTCAGAGAATTCAGAGAGGAAGGTACATCTGAAACTGAAATTTCGAGCTCTATTTATGGGCGTCAATAAGCCCCGCGCGTCGCGACGCACAAATTTATTCTTGCGTCTCGACGCGCTGACATGTCAGCTTCTGATTCGTCCATTTCAGATTCCTATCTGCCATGTGGCAATTCAGATAAATGAGTCAATAATTGTGCTGACGTGGCGCTGATGTGGCCATGACGTGGCGACACGTGGTGAAAATGATTGTCGGCACCATAGAATTGCGACACATGGCACGCTGTGATTGGATCATGATGACGTGGCGGTGATGTGGCACGTTGACTCGGTCTTCTGCTGACGTGGATGATGACGTGGCTGACATGCGGGATGACATGCGGCGAAACGTGGCGATTGTGATTGTCGACACCATAGGATGATGACACGTGTCACGACACACGTTAGCAGATCGGCTGTGATGCTGACATGTGGCACGGCGCACGTTAGCAAAGTCCATCGCACGTTAGCAAAGTCAAAACTTCTTTGATTCTGACATGTGGACCCAACGCACGTTAGCAAACTTGTGGCGTACGTTAGGCGTTACGAAGCAGCCTGCCCGTCTCGTTGCAAAAAATTACGAAATACCCTTTTGTCCGTTTTTCACTATTTTGGCCCCAAATAACCTCCAGAGAGTCCTGAAACGTTATTTATCTACAAAATAACACAAAACAAATCAAAATATTCACAAAACTCAAGAAACTATACAAAATATTAGGTTAAATGAGTGGGAAATAGTGATATAATTACCACTCATCACACCCCCAAACCTAACATTTTGCTAGTCCTCGAGCAAAATACAGAATAAAATAATATAAACATCTTTAAAATAAAATTTAACTAATCACGGTTGCATTTAGCGTATGCAACAAGCCTTTAAACCCCTAGGTGTCCCTAGTGGACGAGTTGTAGTCTCGTGAGGGTTTACAGCAATGATAGCCATAAACATTTTACAAAAGTAAAAAGGTAGTAAAACTAATTGTAGGCACTGTATTTTTACATATAAGTCCCGATGATGAGTCTCGCATAGAGACACTACCTCTTTAATTGTGGAAGCCGCGGGAAACGGACGTCGGGAGGGAAGAGTCAAGAATTGACATTTCTGTTGGATTTAATTCGCTGGGTTAGCTTCGGGTTCGCTTGTTGGACCTCCGTTTTAAAACACACTATTAGCCCAAACCCCCACAAACCACACACCAAGCCCACACATCACCAAACCAAACACCCAAGCCCACCAAAAATGGACCAAATTCACGCCCAAATAAGACCTAAGCCACACGCCCAACACATTCCCAAATAATAAAATAACACAGTAAACACATGCATAAATCAAGCCAAATCCCCTTCCTATATTAAAGAAATCCCATGGATCTCATTCCTAATTAAATCAAATCATATCCCTAACTAAAATAGAAGAAATCAAATTAAATCAAATCACTTCCCTAATTAAAAGACTTTTCCTTATCACACACTAATTAAAAGATATCCCCATAATTACACAAATCATTTCCCTATTCACACAAGGTAAACCCCAACCTTTGCCTATAAAAAGAAGCATAATCCCACATTTTCAACCCTAGCACATTCACACCTAACACCAGAAGAAATCCCCCTGCAATTGCCCCTTCACGCACCAACCTCCTTCACGCCTAGCCACCTGCCCATTCACGTAGCAACCCCAACTTCACCCAAAGCAGCCCACTTCAAGCCCTCCAACTCACTCCATAAGCAGCCCTCTTTAGGCCCTTCAACTCATCAACAAAAGCCTCACGTTACTGTCTGCCATAGGCCTTCACGCATCCACATGCCTTCACGCCATCAGCCTTCAATTCCCCCACATAAACCACCTCCTTACACGTCCTAAAATCCCCTTCAAAAGCAGCCCCAATTCACGCATAAAACCCACTGAAACTGCCCAGCCAAATTACCGCAAACTGCCCCGCAAAACCCCACAAACTTCACCTTAAAACTGTCGCACAAAATGGCCAGTTTTCAGCCTTAAAACCGCACAAAAAAGCATCCAAATACCCCTTAAAAACCGTACAAAAAAACAGCCTAATACCCTTTAAAAAGTGTACAAAACAGTAGTCCAATACCCCTTAAAAAACCACACAAACAGTCCATTAATACAGTGAAAACAGTGACCAAAAAATACCCTTAAAACTGCAGTGAAACGGAGTAAAAACTGCAGCCCAAATAGTGAAACAGTGAAGGAAAACGTCAAACCAGTGAACCGGAGGAGTTGCGTAGCATCAACCCTTCCGACAACAGCGTACCTTACTTCCAATAGACGGCAAAAGAGGTTAGACCTGAGGGCACCTTCTTTATTTATTATCCTTTATTTTTTTAATTATTTTATTACTTTATTTCGCATGAGTATTGTGGATTGGTGCATGATGTGATTTCCGGATGAACGAAATATGTGTTCTCTCTTGTGGTATATCGGATAGAAACCCGGACGTTAGCTCCGTAGCCGAATCCGAATGGATGGTAGTGTGGTCTGCACTTGGGATACAATGCCATGTACCACTTGAGAGACACACGTATTTCATTTCATCCAACCTTGTGTTCGAGCATGATTTAGTCTAGTATGTTATTTATTTCTTAAGCATGATTTAGCCATTAGTACGTTATTTCTTTATGCATGATTTAGTTATTTACTTTCGCAATAGGAGTTTAATTTACGTTTATGTTTAAGTTGTTATTTATTTTTCGTGTTTGATAATTCAACATGCTCATGAGATTATTGTGTGATATCGTATGCTTGCCGTTATGATGACTTATTTTTAAAGCTTGTAAACTTAGACATAGGATTTATTCTTTTGAATGCAAACTAGGTATAGGTTATTCTTGAATATGTTGCGTAGACTCGGTTAAGTTATTGTACAAATCTTTTCATTACAAGTGGCATAAGTAAGAGACCATTCTGAACCCAACGGTTTGAGGTCTTCCCTTGCGAGGGGTGAGAGCGGCCTTAAATCATTTTCTCGGTTCACACCGGGTGGTGACTCCATGTTATTTCTCAGGTTTAGTTCCCCCGCGGGCTATTCCGTACTCCCAAATAGGCCGCGAGCCTAGAACATCGTCATCAATTTCTGTGTCCTACAGTCTGGCGACTCCACTGGGATAGAGAATCGGCCCCGAAATAATGTCTTGTAATGATTGTGATTTGTGTTATTGTTAACTGTATCTACCGCGGGTTAAAATGGTTTAATTAAAGGCATCATCAGAGCTCGTTAATGGTTTGGTGTCTTCCTTCATTCACAACCATCAAAGTGGGGGCGACTGTAGGCACTGCATTTTTGCATATAAGTCCCGATGATGAGTCTCGCATAGAGACACTACCTCTTTAATTGTGGAAGCCGCGGGAAACGGACGTCGGAAGGGAAGAGTCAAGAATTGACATTTCTGTTGGATTTAATTCGCTGGGTTAGCTTCGGGTTCGCTTGTTGGACCTCCGTTTTAAAAACACACCATTAGCCCAAACCCCACAAACCACACACCAAGCTCACACATCACCAACCAAACACCCAAGCCACCAAAAATGGACCAATATCACGCCCAAATAAGACCTAAGCCACACGCCCAACACATTCCCAAATAATAAAATAACACAGTAAACACATGCATAAATCAAGCCAAATCCCCTTCCTATATTAAAGAAATCCCATGGATCTCATTCCTAATTAAATCAAATCATATCCCTAACTAAAAGAGAAGAAATCAAATTAAATCAAATCACTTCCCTAATTAAAAGACTTTTCCTTATAACACACTAATTAAAAGATATCCCCATAATTACACAAATCCTTTCCTTATTCACACAAGGTAAACCCCAACCTTTGCGTATAAAAAGAAGCATAATCCCATCTTTTCAACCCTAGCACATTCACGCCTAACACCAGAAGAAATCCCCCTGCAATTTCCCATTCACGCACCAACCTCATTCACGCCTAGCCACCTGCCCATTCACGTAGCAACCCCAACTTCACCCAAAGCATCCCTCTTCAAGGCCTCCAACTCACGCCATAAGCAGCCCTCTTCAGGCCCTTCAACTCATCAACAAAAGCCTCACGTTATTGCCTCGCCATAGCCTTCACGCCATCAGCCTTCAATTCCCCCACATAAACCACCTCCTTACACGTCCTAAATTCCCCTTCAAAAGCAGCCCCAATTGACGCATAAAACCCCCAGAAACTACCCAGCCAAATTACCACAAAACCCAGCAAACTGCAGCTTAAAACTGCCGAACAAACTGCCCAGTTTTCAGCCTAAAAACCGCACAAATAGCATCCTAATACCCTTAAAATCGCACAAAATAGCAAACCAATACCCCTTAAAAAACTGTACAAAACAGTAGTCCAATACCCCTTAAAAACCACACAAACAGTCACTTAATACAGTGAAAATAGTGACCAAAAATACCCTTAAAACCGCAGTGAAATGGAGTAAAAACAGCAGCCCAAATAGCGAAACAGAGAAGGAAACCGTCAAACCAGTGAACCGGAGGAGTTACGGAGCATCAACCCTTCCGAAAACCGCGTACCGCACTTCCGATAGACGGCAAAAGAGGTTAGACCTGAGGGCACCTTCTTTATTTATTATCCTTTATTTTTTTATTTATTTTATTACTTTATTTCGCATGAGTATTGTGGATTGGTGCATGATGTGATTTCCTGATGAACGGAATATGTGTTATCTCTTGTGGTATATCGGATGGAAACCCGGACGTAAGCTCCATAGCTGAATTCGAATGGACGGTAGTGCAGTCTGCACTCGGGATACAATGCCACGTACCACTTGAGAGACACACGTATTTCGTTTCATCCAACCTTGTGTTCGAGCATTGATTTAGTCTAGTATGTTATTTATTTCTTAAGCATGATTTAGCCATTAGTACGTTATTTCTTTATGCATGATTTAGTTATTTACTTTCGAAATAGGAGTTTAATTTACATTTATGTTTAAGTTGTTATTTATTTTTCGTGTTTGATAATTCAACATACTCATGAGATTACTGTGTGATATCGTATGCTTGCCGTTATGATGACTTATTTTTAAAGCATGCAAAGTTAGACATAGGATTTATTCTCTTGAATGCAAACTAGGTATAGGTTATTCTTGAATATGTTGCGTAGACTCGGTTAAGTTATTGCACAAATCTTTTCATTACAAGTGGCAAAAGTAAGAGACCATTCCGAACCCAACGGTTTGAGGTCTTCCCTTGCGAGGGGTGAGTGCGGCCTTAAATCATTTTCTCGGTTCACACCAGGTGGTGACTCCATGTTATTTCTCCGGTTTAGTTCCCCCGCGGGCTATTCTGTTCTCCCAACTAGGCCGCGAGCGTAGAATAGCGTCGTCAATTTCTATGTCCTACACTAATGCACACAAAAGCAAAAAAACAATAGAAAATAAAATAAGAAGTTAGCGACTAATCATGTGAAACTTCTACTCCAAGTTACTAGTTGTTTTCTTTCCTTCTAAATTACCGAATAAGTAAATTCTCCTATTATATTTACCATTCCCATATACACAGCCAACAAAATATTAAACAACTAATTTTTGCCCACAACAGTCACAAGTGCAGTTGATAAAGAGTAATATTTTTGTCCTAAAGTTTTATCAGAATTCACACCTTTTTGTAGCAATGGAATAATTTTTCTGATTTTTTCTTTGATTTTGATTTTTTTTTTATTTATATATAATATCTTCCATCTATGTAGCGAGTGTTGGGTCGGTGGCTCCCAAACCAGTTGGCTTTAGGGCACCAGGTATTAAGACACCCACCGACTTAATTACTCAGACTTGAGATATATATATTTTTGCAGCATCTTGATCCATGTAGTGAGCTTTGGGCCAGTGACTCCCAAACCAATTGGTTTTAGGGCACTAAGTGTTAAAACACCCCTACGGACTTAATAACTTTGATCTCATACGTTTTTTTTTTTTACTCCATCACGTTTTTTAGATGCTTCCTCCAATTAAACTATAACACTGTATATTACAAACTTTTCAATTTTAGCTCATGTCCGTATGTTACCATGCATGTTGATAATACCTGCCAACTGAGCATATGAAGATTCATTTTAGTCAGTATTATGGAGAATTCACAAATTAAATAATTCAAAAAGAAATAAACAAAAAATTAACTTGTTCCGAATTAGGTTTGAGATACGTCTCAGTAGTGGAAACTCCTTACTCAGCTATCTCTTACCAATTTCACCTTTTTAGTCAAAATAAAAACAAAAACGTAAAATATTTTTGTAATTTTTTTGAAAATTTTCCAATTTTTTTGTATTTTTCGAAAAATTTTGGACTTAAAATAAAAAAAATACACAACTAAAAACAAGATACTGATCAACTAATTCCCTCCCCCAAACCTAAATGAGACATTGTCCCAAATGTCTTAAACAGTAGAAGAAGAGTTTAGAAGATAATACCTGGTTAACTGAAATTATACACGAAAAGTTAAAGGTTAAGATCCAGATTAATCCGACGCCTCTTACCACGATCGTCGTCGGACCAATTTATCTTTGAAAGGATATGGTCAATTTGTGGTTCATAGGCTAATATTTGGTCAATTAGATCCGGAGCAGTTCTGGCAGTGAAGATGAGTTTTTTTAAAGGTTTTGACACGAACCCATTTCTCCGGGCATCATCAAGAAACACACAAACAAAATTATAAAATCCTTCAACGTTGTACAGTCCTAGTGGTTTCTGGTGTGTGTCAGGTTCGCCCAAGATAACACTGTAAAAATTTCCTCCAACGTACCCAAGCCACCTGGCAAAGCAATAAAAACATCAGCACGGTTAATCATTTCTACCAGTCGTTCAGACATACCTGGCACGATTAGTTCTTCTCCGTTTGATGGTCCAATAAGATTTTCCTCTGCCAAGGGTTTTGGGATGATTCCCAAAACGTGACTGCCTCCCTCTTGTACGGCCTTTAAAACGATCCCCATTAGTCCAAGATTGCCTCCGCCATATACTAAGTGCATATTCCTTGAAGCTAAGACTCGACCCAATTCTTGTGATGCTTCTACGTATTGCGGCTTAACACCAACACTAGTACCGCAAAACACACAGACGTTTTCAACTCGTCTTCTTGAAGTGTCTTCCATGTTTTACTATGGATGTCTTCAAAGTGCAATGATGAGTTGAATTTATAACACATGAAAGGGGTGAGTAAAATAATAGCTCTAATACCTGCCAAATGACAATTATTAGTTAACATTAAAATAAATAGTGATAGTAAAAAAGGTCTGGATCATGTCGGAGAAAATAAAAGAAAACAAAAAAACAAATCACAATTATTAGGAAAAGACAAAGAAATATAATATTTACAATAATTTACAGCTTGATTGACGTCTATGCGTCAAGGACAAGCTTCCCATCCAACTTCTTATAAATTGGCAAACAAGGTCTTTTTGAGTCAGATTCCCGAGACTTAACTGTTGTCTTTCTTTTTGGAATTGTGTATGTAATTTGCGAATGGCTATATAAACATATCCACTGGGATGCATCTCAAGAGTTGAAGATATATCATCTACAGACCCTTTACTCAAGCCATCCCTAATGAATTTAATTTTATCTTCGCGATTATCAGACACCATTCCTAAAGAACGACAATGAGTATTGCAATTCCAGCGTGCACATTTATAACAAACACCCATTTGCTTAGCTCTACGTTTCTTTGCATAGGTGCTTCTTCCAAAACCAAACAGATGTGAAATAAAAGAGTCAGAAGACTCACTTGCCAATCGGACCCGTGCTTCAATTACCCAACGAATGTCATTAGGAACACCATGGATTGTTTGTAGTCTCATCCGTTCCAAGCGAGCTTTGTAAACTTTCATCAGAGATTTTTGAGGGAGAGAAGGAAATTGCTTGTGAAGATTTGTGAGAACTTCTTCCATCCTAAAATGTCTTAATCTGCAAAAACTAAACACACAAAATTAAATCACACCAAATCATAATATATACACAAATTGCATGGGTTGCCTCCTTGCGAGTGCTAATTTTAACGTCGTCAGCTAGACGTGACTTCTTGAACGTTAGGCTGGATCTGAAAGTGTGACACTTTCTTTTTGTCGCTCAAATGATTCTCCCCAGTAGTGTTTGACACACTGACTGTTAACCTTGAATGTTTCGTTGGTGTTGGGATCCAGTAACTCAACAGCTCCATATGGTAAAACCTGAATGATCACAAATGGACCTGACCACCTTGATTTCAACTTTCCAGGGAAAAGTTTCAACCGTGAATTGTACAACAACACTTGCTGCCTTGGTTCCAACTGTCTGTGCACTATTTTTCGATCATGCCATTTCTTGGAAAACTTCTTCAGTGCCCAGTACGCCTTGTGTTCAAGCTCAACTGGCAGATGACATGCTTTCCCAAACACCAATCGATATGGGGACATACCAATGGGTGTCTTGTAAGCTGTTCGGTATGCCCATAATGCATCATCCAATTTCATCGACCAGTCCTTCCTTGTTGATCCAATGGTTCTCTCCAAGATTCTTTTGATTTCTCAATTTGAAACTTCAGCCTGTCTATTTGACTGTGGATGATAAGCAGTTTCAACCTTGTGAGTATGACCGGCGTAAACACACACGTATAACGCAAGCGCACGTATCGTTCAAGTAGTATAAAAATATCGATCCCACGAGGACTTAATATCTATTCTATTAATTTTATGAGGTCAAATGATTACTAATATCTAACAGGTTGATTGATTGATTTGAAATGGTGACGATTCTAAATTTAAAAGCAAGTAAATAAAATTGTCGAAAATAGGTTTTAAGAAAATTCAATATTAAAAACTATCTAGGGTTGTGATTTCTTCCAATATCATTTTAAAGATGAAGTGGTTATCTTAAAGTTGGGTAACATATTGATTTATTAACCTGGAACACTAAATTATGTGTAAGCCTCTGTCGATGGTCAGACACAATTACCCAGTTTAACCCAATTGAAC
Organism: Zanthoxylum bungeanum; assembly: GCA_019454045.1. NCBI lineage: Eukaryota > Viridiplantae > Streptophyta > Magnoliopsida > Sapindales > Rutaceae > Zanthoxylum > Zanthoxylum bungeanum. The sequence continues at coordinate 168,427 of SKCR01015792.1, forward strand.
CATATGTCTATGTCAACCAAATTATCTGGATTCATTAAGTTTAAGTTCCAATTATGGCTACCCCCGCCCGACAGGTATATTCCTATCCTCTAAGGAAATCTATTAAAGGGTTATCTATCCTTAAGGAAGATCGTGGGCTATTGAGTCTAAGGCTGAAACCTAAAATCCCTATGTCTAGTTCATTTTAGATTTACCAGATCAATTTTATTAATGGCCAGTTAATGAAAAAGCATTAAGTTTAAGACTCAATAAATAAATCTTTATATTACCCAAGCTATAATCTAACCCTTATAAAACGGTGATATTGGATTTCATCACAACCCCAGATAACTAATTTAGTTACAACACATAACTAGGGCTAGTAAAAACTTGAAAGTAAAAGACATAAAGTAAAAATGCGGTAAAGTAAATACTGAAAAGTAAATTACAATAAAATAAAATGCTAAGGTAAAAGGAATTACTTTTACTACTACTAATATAGATATCTCCCATAAAATAATATATAAACTTGTGATTCTTTTTCCAACCAGCCATATAGGCGGTAACCTGATTAAGTCAAATTAAGTCCAACCAGCCATAAAGGCGGAACCAAAATTAAATTACCAACCGACCAATCTGGCGGTATCCTTTATTAGTCAGGTTTAAATCAGATTAAAATGAATTACCAACCGACCAATCTGGCGGTATCCTTTTTAAGTCAATATTTTAAATAGTGAATATATTATCTTTAAGGGAGATTAATCTAAATAGTAACAGTAAAAGAATTACCTTTCACCCTAGCTGGGGGAGTTACCTCGTCATGGTAAATAAAATTGTAAAAAGTAAAAAGTAAAAATTAAATTACTATATTAACAAAACGTAATTAAAATTAATTACAAAACTAAAAAACTAAAAAACTAAAAATTAAAAGAAAGTAGAGAGAGAAACTCTCTCTTTAGAAAGATTATAAGAGAGAGAGTGGTGCACTGAATTCTGAAATCTCGAGCTCAATTTATAGGCGCGGATAAGCTTCCAGCGTCGCGACGGCAAGGCCTCTGGTTATGTCGACGTGGCAAGCTCTGGTTCGCGGTTTGAAGATTTTGGATAAGCTGATAAGGTGACACGTGGCAGAGTGGTTGGGCTTCAATTATTGTGACATGTGGCGGCTTCTGATTGGTCACTGAGATTCTTATCCGCCACGTGTCAGATAAGGATTAGATACTCAATTATTGATGCTAACGTGGCGATGACGTGGCGACGACGTGGCGACACGTGGGAAAGAGACTGTCGGCACCGTAGAATTGCGACACGTGTCACTTCCTGATTGGCTGATGATGATGTGGCACGACACGTGGCAATGTTGACCTGTTGACTTGCTAACGTGGCTGATGACATGGAGACACGTAGGATGACACGTGGCACACGTGGCGATGATGACTGTCGGCACCGTAGGATGCTGACACGTGTCACGGCGCATGTTAGCAGATCAGCTGTGATGGTGACACGTGGCACGGCCCATTTTAGCAAAGTCAAACTTTTCTCAGATTCTGATTTGTGAACCCGGCGCACGTTAGCAATGTTCGGCGCATTTTAGGCGTTGCGACGCGATTAAGACCAAAATATCCCTGTTGACGCATTTTTGTCCGTTTTTACCCCAAATTGCCTCCAATGCTTTCCAAACTTTATTTATCTGCAAAATAACACAAAATACATCAAAACGTTCACAAAACTCGAGAAACTATACGAAATATTAGGTTAAATGAGTGGGAAATAGTGATAGATTTACCACTCATCAGAGTAACTCCGTATTTGGATAGAAGTGCATCAAAGTATCTATTGCAGAAATGTGAGCCACCATCATTGATAATTGCCCGATGTGTTCCGAACCGAGTGAAAATGTTCTTTTTCAGGAATTTGATCACCACTTTTGAATCATTGGATGGTAGTGCAATTGCTTCAACCCATTTGGAGACGTAGTCTATAGCAACTAGGATGTACAAGTTTCCGAATGATGGAACAAAGGGTCCCATGAAATCTATACCCCACACATCGAATATCTCCACTTCCAAAATGTTTTACAAAGGTCCTTCATTTCTCCTCGAAATATTCTCCGTTCTCTGGCACCTGTCACATTGAAGAGCAAAAAGATAAGCATCTTTAAAAAGAGTGGGCCAGAATAAACCTGATTGTAGGACTTTGGCAGCAGTTTTATTTTCGCTGAAGTGTCCGCCGTATGGTGACGAATGACAGTGTTGCAGAACATTGTTGACCTCCTCATATGGAACACACCGTCTCAATAATTGATCAGCATAATGTTTGAACAGGTACGGCTCATCCCAGAAATAGTGTTTGACTTCTTTGAAGAATTTCTTCCGTTGCTGAGTTGTCCATTCCAACGGTCATTTTCCTGACACAATGTAGTTGACATAGTCAGCATACCAAGGGGCATCTTGCTGTTTCATGGCGAACAGCTGTTCATCTGGAAAAGTTTCTTTGATTGACTGTTCTTTGCCAGCTGTTTCTCAACTCTCGATCCTCGATAAGTGATCTGCCATCTGGTTTTCTATCCATTTCCTGTCTCGAATCTCCACGTCAATTTCTTGCAAAAGAAGTATCCAATGGATCAATCTGGGTTTGGCATCTTTCTTCGTGATCAAGTATTTGATTGCTGAATGATCTGTGTAGACCACCACTTTGTGACCCAGCAGATAGGAGCGGAATTTGTCAAAAGCGTACACAACTGCGAGCAACTCTTTTTCAGTGGTTGTGTAGTTGAGTTGAGCTTCATTCAAAGTTCTGCTGGAGTAGTAGATGGTGTGGAAAATCTTTGCTTTGCGTTGTCCCAAAAATGCACCTACAGCAAAATCACTAGCATCATACATCACTTCAAATGGAAGGGTCATGTCTGGTGCTACAATGATGGGGGCAGAAATCATCTTTTGTTTTAAGATCTCAAAAGTTTCCTAGAATTCTTTAGTGAAGTTGAAAGGCACATCCTTCTCCAGAAGATTGCACAGAGGTTTAGCAATCTTGGAAAATTCTTTGATAAATCTCCTGTAAAAACCTGCATGTCCGAGAACGCTCCGAATTCCTTTGACTGATGTCGGCGGAGGTAGTTTTTCAATTGTTTCAATCTTTGTTTTGTCTACCTCGATTCCCTTTTATGAGATCCGGTGTCCAAGAACAATGCCTTTCTGCACCATGAAGTGGCATTTCTCCCAGTTGAGTACCAGGTTAGTATCTTCACATCTTTGTAACACATGTTCCAAATTTTGCAAGCAGTGGTCAAAAGAGTCTCCAAACACAGAGAATTCATCCATGAAAACCTTCATACTGTACTCCATAATGTCTGAGAATATGTCCATCTTGCAACGCTGAAATGTGGCAGGAGCATTACATAATCCAAATGGCATTCTACGGAAAGCAAAAGTACCATAGGGACATGTAAAGGTAGTTTTCTCCTGATCTTCTGGTGCGATGGCAATCTGATTGTACCCTGAATATCCGTCCAAAAAATAATAGAACTCATGTCCCGCCAGTCTGTCCAGCATCTGATCAATAAATGGCAGTGGAAAATGGTCCTTCCGTATTGCTTTGTTCAGCTTTCGGTAGTCAATGCATACTCTTCATCCAATCACCATTCTAGTTGGAATTAGCTCGTTCTTTTCATTGGTAACTACAATGATTCCTCCTTTCTTTGGCACACACTGCATAGGACTCACCCAAGTACTATCTGAGATGGGGTAAATGATGCCAGCATCCAACCATTTGATGATTTCTTTCTTTACGACCTCCTTCATGATTGGATTGAGTCTCCGTTGATGCTCCACTGTGGGTTTGTACTCATCATTCATCAGAATCTTGTGCATGTAAAATGATGGACTAATGCCTCGAATGTCTGCTATAGTCCAGCCAATGGCTCTTTTGTGCTCTCGTAATACTTTCAGCAACTTTTCTTTCTGCTCCAATGTTAGTGAAGAAGAAATAATAACAGGTAATTCAGAAGAGTTTCCAAGAAATGCATACCTGAGATGGCTTGGTAGTAACTTCAGCTCCAGTTATGGTGGTTCTTCAATCGAAGGCTTGGTTCTATCTTTCTTTGGAAGTTCCAGGCTTTCCATTTGTGGTTTCGCTTTGAATCATAATGGTTTGTCAAGGTAGTTGATACATTCTAGTATTTCAGCATCTAGCTCGCTGTCAGTCATATTGGTGATGCAAGCTTCAAGTTTGTCCGTGGGATTTGGTTCAGTATCCTGAACGATACTATCAAAAACATCAACTCATAACCATTCTTCTTCCTTTTCATCGCTCGGGAATTTCATGGCTTTGAAAACATTATAGGTAACTTCTTGGTCTTGAACTTTCATGGTCAGTTCTCCTTTTTATACATCAATAGCAGTTCATCATGTCGCCAAGAATGGTCTTCCAAGGATGATAGGTACATCTTTATCTTCTTCCATGTCAAGGATAATGAAATCTGCTGGAAGAATGAGTTTGTCGACTTTGACCAGCACATCTTCAACAACACCTCTTGGAAATGCGAGCATTCGATCAGCAAGTTGTAGTGAGACTGAGGTAGGCATTGCTTCTCCAATTTACAGTTTCCTGTAAATAGAAAATGGCATCAAATTAACACTTGCACCTAAGTCACATAAAGCCTTACCAATATAGTGTTCTCCAATGGTGCATGGGACAGTGAAACTGCCAGGATCTTTTTACTTTGGGGGAAGTTTCCTCTGAATGATGGCACTGTATTCTTCCATCAATGCTACTGTCTCGTAATCTCCCAATCTCTATTTTCTTGAAAGAATGTCTTTCATGAATTTTACATAGATGGGCATTTCTTCCAAGGCTTCTGCAAATGGAATGTTGATGTGAAGCTTTTTGAACACCTCCAGGAATCGAGCAAACTGCTTGTCCAGATTTGTTTTCTGAAGTCATTGTGGAAAAGGTAGAGATGGAGTGATGTGATCTTTTTCTTTTTCCTTTGCTTCTTTTCCTCCATCTGTGGAACTGCATCTTTTGAAACTTCCTCAATTGTTGCCTTCATTCCAAAATCTTTGTTGATTTCAGTACCGCTTTTCAAGGTGATGGCTTGACATTGCTCATTCCCTCGGTTTCTTGGATTTGGTTCTGTGTTGCTGGGAAGATTACCTGGTGGTCTGTAACTATGAGCATTGGCCAGTTGTCCCATTTGATTTTCTAGTGCTTTAATAGAGGCTGAATGGCTTTGATTCAATGATACTTGATTTTGAACCATAGCTGCTAAAGCATCGTATTTTTCTTCTTGCTTCTTCAACTGGGCCAGCACTTCTATTATTCATGGTTATTTTTCATGCTCATGGCTTTTATTTGGTTGTCGGAATCCAGGTGGTGGGTATTTCTTTTGCCCTGAATTGTTGCTCCATGCGAAATTGGGGTGATTCCTCCACCCTAGGTTATAGGTGTTGGAATATGGATTGTTCCCCTGTCTGTTGAAATTGTTGACATAGTTCACTATCTCTTCTTGTTGGTTGTAAGATTCTGACACAAGTACTCCTCCAAATGGTGAACTTGTGGATCCACCATTAACTTTCATGTTAAGAGTTAACAGATTTTTGCAAATCACATCCAGCTTGGAATTCAGTGCTGTGTTGGCTCCAACTTCATAAATTCCTGTAATTCTTTGGATCATGCTCATTTCTGTTGGCCATTAAGAATTATTTTTGGCCATTTCTTCAATTAAGTCTCAGGCCTGATCTTCTCCTTTTGCCATCAAAGCTCCTCCAGCAGCAGCATCAATTGTAGTTCTCATTATTCCAGAAAGTCCATTGTAGAAGGTTTGGACTTGTATCCACTTTGCGATCTCATGATGAGGACATTTCCGGAGTAAATCTTTGAATCTTTCCTAAGCTTCGCAAAGGGATTATGAATCTTGTTGCACGATGGATGTGATGTCATTCCTCAACTTTGCAATTCTGGCTGGTGGAAAGTACTTTGCAAGGAATTTGGTGGCTAGAGTGTTCCAAGTTGTGATGGAACCTGCTGGTAACGAATCTAGCCAAGCTTTAGCTTTGTCTTTTAGGGAATATGGAAAAACCCCCAGTCTCATTGCTTCTTCAGCATCTCGGTTGTAATTGAAAGTGCCGCAAACTTCCAGGAAGTTTCTGATGTGGGTATTAGGATCTTCAATTACATTTCCCCGAACTGCACTGACTGTTGAATCATCTGAATGCATGATTTGATGTCACACACATTTACTGGTAAAAGAGGAAGTACAATACAGGAAATGAAGTTGTCCACCACCTGAATGGTTCTGTCTCGAATGGGTATTGGTGGTGCAACCTCCAAGGGTTCAGGTTCTATGTTGACTAAAGCTTCTTGGCCTTCACGACTTTCCCTTCTCAACTGTCTGATGGTTTTTTCAATTTCTGGGTCAAGCGGTCGGAGTTCAAAGCTTCTGGTTCATCTCATGTAGTTTCTGAGAACCTAAAACACAAGAAAACAGAAATAATAAGTAAAAAGAAATTAGATACAAGTAAAGGTATCTAACCTCAAAACTAATAGTGAAAGATAAATAAGTCCCCGGCAACGGCGCCAAAACCTTGACCGGTGCGTAATCACACGCGTATAACGCAAGCGCACGTATCGTTCAAGTAGTATAAAAAGTATCGATCCCACGGGGACTTAATACCTAATCTTTTAATTTTATAAGGTCAAATGATTACTAGTATCTAACAGGTTGATTGATTGATTTAAAATGGCGATGATTTTAAATTTAAAAACAAGTCAATAAAATTGCACGAAGTAGGTTTAAGAAAATTCAATATTATGAAACTATCTAGGGTTGTGAATATTTCTAATATCTTTTAAAAGATGAAGTGGTTATTTTATGTTTGTGTAATAAATCGGTTTACTAACCTGGAACACGAAATTATGCAAAAGCCTTTGTCGATGGTCAGATGCAAATACCCAGTATAACCCAATTGAACCATATGTCTATGTCAACCAAATTACCTGGATTCATTAAGATTAAGTTCCAATTATGGCTACCCCCGCCCGACAGGTATATGTCTATCCTGTAAGGAAATCTATTAAAGGATTATCTATCCTCAAGGAAGATCGTGGGCTATTAAGTCTAAGGCTAAAACCTAAAATTCCTTTGTCAAGTTTATTTTAGATTTACCAGATCAATCTTATTAGTGGTCAATTAACAAGATGCATTAAGTTTAAGACTTAATAAGTAAACCTTTAAATTACCCAAACTATAAAATAACCTCTTATAAAACCGGTGATATTAGAATTCATCACAACCCCAGATAACTAACTTAGTTACGACACATAACTAGGGCTAGTAAAAACTTAAAAGTAAAAGACATAAAGTAAAAATGCTGAAAAGTAATTGCGGTAAAATAAAAGCTGAAAAGAAAATTACAATAAAATAAAATGCTAAGGTAAAAGGATCAACTTTTACTATTTACTATTTAGATATCTCCCTTAATATAATATATTAACTTGTGATTATTTTACCAACCAGCCATATAGGCGGTAACCTGATTAAGTCAAATTAAGTCCAACCAGCCATAAAGGCGGAACCAAAATAAACCTGCCATATAGGTGGTAAGAAAATTTAATTACCAACCGACCAATCTGGCGGTATCCTTTCTTAATCAGGTTTAAACCAATTTAAAATGAATTACCAACCGACCAATATAGCGGTATCCTTTTTAAGTCAAATTTTAAATAGTGAATATATTATATTTAAGGGAGATTAATCTAAATAGCAATAGTAAAAGAATTACCTTTCACCCTAGCAGGGGGAAGTTACCTCCTCATGGTTGAATAGTAAAAATTGTAAAAGTAAAGAAAGTAAATTACTATTACTATTACAGAACGTAATTAAAAATTAATTACAAAAATGAAATTAAAAGAAACTAGATAGAAAACTCTCTATTTACATCAGAGAATTCAGAGAGGAAGGTACAGCTGAAACTGAAATTTCGAGCTCTATTTATAGGCGTCAATAAGCCCCGCGCGTCGCGACGAGCAAGTTTCTCCTTGTATCGCGACGCGCTAACGTGTTGGCTTCTGATTCGTCCATTTCAGATTCGTATCTTCCACGTGGCAATTCGGATAAATGAGTCAATAATTGAGCTGACGTGGCGATGACGTGGCACACGTGGCGAAAATGATTATCGGTACCATAGAATTGCGACACGTGGCACGAAGTGATTGGCTGATGATGATGTGGCGGTGATGTGGCACGTTGACTCGGTCTTCTAATGACGTGGATGATGACGTGGCTGACAAACGGGATGACACGTGGTGACACATGGCGATTGTGATTGTCGGCACCATAGGATGATGACACGTGTCATGGCACACGTTAGCAGATCGGCTGTGATGTTGACACGTGACACGGCGCATGTTAGCAAAGTCCGGCGCACGTTAGCAAAGTCAAACTTCTTAGATTCTGACATGTTGACCCGACGCACGTTAGCAAACTTACGGCGCACGTTAGGCGTCGCGACGCGAAAAATTATGAAAATGCCCTTTTGTCCGTTTTTTACTATTTTGGCCCCAAATCACCTCCAGAGAGTCCTGAAACTTTATTTATCTACAAAATAACACAAAACACATCAAAATATTCACAAAACTCAAGAAACTATACAAAATATTAGGTTAAATGAGTGGGAAATAGTGATATAATTACCACTCATCAACAGCGAGATAAACTAGCACCCATAAGGTATAAATATAGGTTCGTTGGATATCCTAAAAATTCTTTGGGATATCAATTCTATGATTTTGAGCAATGAAATGTATTTGTTTTTCGCTTTGCCACTTTTCTTGAAAAGCAATTTTTTTGATGAGTTTGGCCCCAACAGTAAGGAACCTAAGATGGAACCAGAGATCCAATTAGGTGAATGATCTGCAACACAAGTTCTACATAAGTCGAATAGAATATCAAGGCCTCTTGAAAGAATCTTTTTAACATCTGATACAAGCCTTGATGTTCTCATCTTGGAGGAAACGGATCCGACTACGTATAAAGAAATGATATTGGATATCGAATCGGGAAAATGGCAGGAAGCAATGAAATCCGAAATGGATTCAATGCATGGAAATCAAGTCTGGGACTTAGTTGAACTTCCTGAAGGTGTTAAACATATTGGTTGTAAATGGGTTTACAAAAGGAAGCGAGGGCCCGATGGAAAGGTGGAAACCTTTAAGGCCCAACTAGTAGCGAAAGATTACACTCAACGTCTTGGGATTGACTATGAGGAAACTTTTTCAACCGTAGCCATGCTAAAATCTATTAGGATTCTTTTAGCCATTGATGCATATCACGACTATGAGATATGGCAGATGGATGTGAGAACCGCTTTCCTAAATGGATTCCTCGAGGAGGAAATCTATATGGAATAACTAGAGGGTTTCGTATCTAGTGAGACTTCAAACTTGATTTGTAAGCTCCAAAAGTCTATTTATGGACTTAAATGGGCATCCCGAAGTTGGAATCATCATTTTGATGAGATAATTAGATTATCTGGATTCATCAAAAACGAGGAAGAACCATGTGTTTATAAGAAAGTTAGTGGGAGCATGATAGTTTTCCTAGTCTTATATGTAGATGACATCCTTATCATAGGAAATGATATATGATTGATGCGAAGTGTGAAAGCCTACATTTGCAAGAACTTCTCAATGAAAGATATGGTGAAGCTTCTTATATACTATGTATACGGTTCTACCGAGATAGAGTTAGGAAGCTTATAGGGTTGTCACAATCGACGTACATATATAAGATGTTAGAAAGGTACGGTTTTACCAACTATAAGGTAGTAAATGTACCTTTCCGATACGACATACATCTTTCGAAGAAATTGGCACCTCAGACTGAGGAAAAGAGAGTTAGGATGTCTAACTTGCCATATGATTCTTGTATTAGAAGCATAATGTATGTTATGGTATGTAAAAGACCTGACATCAGTTTCGGCATCAGTGTGACCAGCCAATATCAATTTGATCCAGGTAATGATCATTGGACAGTCGTGAAACAAATCTTGAAATATCTTAAGGGTATTAGATAAGTTTCTAATATATGGAAAAAAATGAGCTACAAGTTAAGGGTTATACAGACTCCGACTTCTTGGGAGATCCAGATGATAGAATATCTACATCAAGATACATATTTACCCTTAACGGTGGTACGGTTAGTTGGTGATGTTCAAAGCAAGGCTCAACAACTGATTCCACCACTGAGGTGGAATTTATAGCGGCTTTAGAAGCTGTTAAAGAAGCAATTTGGATTAGAAATTTTATCACGGAACTTGGTATTGTTCCTAGTATTGCGGATTCGATCCCATTGTACTGTGATAATAACGGAGCCAATACGCAGGCTAAGGAGCTGAGAGCGCATTCCAAGTCTAAGCACGTGGAAAGGAAATACCGCGTAATTAGAGAGATAATTGAACGAAAAGACATATTGGCCTTGAATGTTCAAGGACTAGACAACATAGCAGACCCACTTACAAAGGCTTTACCTCATAAGTTATTCGATAAACATGTGAAGGAGATAGGACTGCGGTACCATCTAGATTGGCACTAAGCAAGTGGCAGTTCCGTTAGAGTTGGTGCTTGGAGTGCCAATATAAATTGTACATTTTATTATTTCTTAATAAAGTAATTACATTTTCATTTCATACATTATTAATGGTATTATCATAATTTGTATTAGATTGATGTATAGATATGCTAAGAATGAGATCGACCTTAGAATAGTCTTGTAGTAATACTAGATACTAGGTGGTCCGATATTGGGATAAGTATTACTATTGTAAATTATTCTTAGAGTATATATTCCTAGTCGTTGGTTTTGGAATACACTAGAATTTCTATAACCTAGAAGACTAGCATATGTCGTATATTGGAATTGGAGTTCAAATGATTTAACTCGATATACCATGAATTTTGGAAACTCGTATAGACGTGTGGGTATTGGTTGAACCGAATACCGAATGACTCACATATGATTCCTAATAGTCGGAGGTACACATTATAGACACTGTATTTTTGCATGAGCCCGATAATGAGCCTCGTATGGAGGCAATACCTGAAAAGTTCCGGAAGTTGCGAAAAACGGACGCCGGAAGGAAAGAAAACCTCCAAAATTAGCACTTCATCGGATTCAGACTCACTAGCCAGCCTCGGATTCACTCAGTCAATTTCTACTTCATACCTTATCCTCGGCCCAAAACCCCTGCAACCCATGAATTGGCCCCTGCAACCCATTCAGCTCACAACCCTGTAACCTATGAATCGACCCATGAAGCCCAAAAAGACACCATGCACGGCCAAAAAAAAACAAAGAAAACCCCATGCAATCCACATGCTAAAATCCCCTCAAACCACTTTCCAATTTAACAAGATTTGAAATCTCATCCTTACCAATTAACAAGATTTGAGATCTCCATCACCAAATTTATGAGATTGTATTCCAAAAATAATTTTGGTAAGATATTCCCCAAATAAATGTGATTTATTTCCCTATTTGGAGATCCTTTCAAAACATTATAAAAGAGACATTTTTCTTCATCAAAATGAAGTTTGGACCGAAACTTAACACAAACAAAAAACCTAGAGACTTGGACGACAACCCTAAGGGCTTTTCTTCTTCTTCTTCTTGAACAAAAACTAACCGAAAATACCAAGCCACCAAAATACAAAAAAAAACTGAAACGCCAAACCCTAAAAAGACAACCAAATACCAAAACACCAAGCCCTAGAGAAAAAACCAAAAACAGCAGCCAAAATAATCAAAAACAGCAGCCAAAATAACCAAAAATAGCAGCCAAACCAACCAAAAACAGCAGACCAAAAACAGCCAAAATAGAAAATAGTAAACCAAAAAAAAAACCACCGAAAAAACAACACCCAAAAACAGCAACCAGAAAACAGCAAAACAGCAACCAGAAACTGCAAAACAGCAACTAGAAAATAGCAAAACAACAAGCATAAATAGTGAACCAGCAACCAAAAATAACGAACCAGCGAATCTTTCCGGCGACGGCCAAACGTACTTCCGAGAAAGTAACTTCAAAGGTAAGACCTGAGGGCACCCTTACCATCTTTATTCTTATAGTTCAGGACACTGCGTGCCTGGCTGGACATGAAATATGTCCAGCCGGAAGTGCGAAGTCCTACATCAAAGACGACTAAATTTTTGGTAACATTATTTCGTTCTTTGGTAGTTCCTTATTTTATTTTTTGTCTATCCATTCACCTTTATTATTTTTATTTTCTTTATTTTTCTTTTTCATGTTAATGATTATATTTTATGCATTTTTTTACCTTTTTACTTACTCATTATCCGTATATGCATGGTTATATTTTTTATGTCTATTCACATTACATTAATGATTATGGATGTTATTATCCTTTACTGTATATCAGATGGAAACCAAGACATAAATTCTGTAGCCGAATCCGAATGGACAGTAGTGCGGTCCGTACTTGGGATACAACTCCACGTACCTCTTGGGAAATACTCGTATATGTGTGATTAACCCTCATTTTGTTTGCCATTTATTTATTGACGATTTTCCTACTTTTAATTATTTATTATGATTTTCGTTATCGCATCTCTTATTTCTTAATTTGATATGCTTTTAGAACTATGTCATTGTGAATATTAATGTTTATGGGTGTGCAAATTTGTGTTTATTTGAATTATCTTGCATGAATTGCATACGACTTGGCTATACCATTGTGTGAACCCGTCCATTATACTGGCATAAGTAAGGGACCATTCCGAACTGAACGGTTTGAGGTCATCCCTTGCGAGGGGTAAGTACGGCCTTAAATCTTTTCCCAGTTCACATTGGGTGGCGACTCATTTATTCTTCGGTTAAGTCCCCCGCGGGCTACTCCGTATTCTCTACGGGCTGCGAGCCCAACAATGTTGTGGTCGCCGAGCATCATAGGCATAGCGGTAAACCGTGCTTTGCTCCTACAGATGGCGACTCCATTGGGGATAGAGAATCGACCCCGAAACAATGCTTTGTAGTGTCTGTGGCTTTGGCTTTGGTTAACCAAGTCTCATATATTTTGCATACTCTTCTTACCCCGATGGCGTCATGTATCATGAAGTCACTTTCACTCAAGGCGACGGATCGTTATATGATGATAACCATCACTCGTTGGCACGTATCCTAGGGTATAAAAAAGGCGCTCTCACTTGGTCGCTCGAACCCTTGAGTGGGGAGACCTAGTTGTGGACAACCCTTCGTCGATGAAAGCCTTTATCCATACCCTTGAAAGCCCACATACGAACCATAGTTATATGACCTATAGCAGCTACCCCACATGCTTGTGTTTGGGCCTATTATCATTTGGATCCATTTGGACATCTCGTCATAGTATACGAACTTGTTGGGCCACTTAAACTGGGATGAGTTTGTATCTTATGATGATTGGGCCAAAAGTTTTCAAAATGACGATGGACCATCTTGTGTTTGGGCCCTCTATCATTTGAAGTTGTTTAGCCGCCTTATCGTAAAAGTGTAAATCTGTTGGGCATTTTCAACTGGGACAAGTTTACACCTCGCGATAATCTGATTGAAAACTTTAAAATGATAACGGGCCAACTTGTATGAAAACCTTGATGGGCTTAGAAGGTCCAAACATGATCTGAATATGCCAGATGCATGATTCTGATATCCACATTGGCTTTCATCCATGAAGGGTACACCTTGTTATGGCATATTCTATACTTTTGGATATCTCCTAGTCCATCCCGCCACAACTGTGATTACCAAGGGCCCAATTCGTCGTTTCTAGACAATGGCACGATTCTCATAATAGGCTTAGTCAATCTTGTAAATGGGCGGTCTTTGTCTGTTACTGATGAAAATGGACTGAGGTAGCCAAGGTTCACCCATGTAGCGTAGGAGAGAACGATTTTGTGTACCCCATATTGGTGCATAAAATAAGCCATACCTAGGGCACAAATGGACTTACCACGAGTGTGGGAGGAATGAGGTCGGAAGGATATATGATGTTTTGATAACCACATGCATCTCATGCATACATACATCATGCTAACCCCTTTAGCTTAAAAGCCATCATAGGTATCCGTTGGGTTAGAGAAGAATGAAGACTTGTCAAGAAGAGGTTAACAAGCATGGATGCGTCAGGCAACGAAGATTCCCACATGGATTAATTGGAGACCAACATCACCAAAATTACCGAGCAACTACAAGCTTTGACCAAAGCTATGGCTATTCTGACAGTACCCTGCATAGTAGGAACATAAAACAATGAGAATGGACGGCTTGAGGAGCCTCCGAATAGGGCGAGTGAAAAAATCCATATTTTTGATGATGACATGGCTGAGTACGCTGTGGGAAGGATAGTCGGGCCTCAGGCAGAGCTACAGAGACTCAGAGAACAAGTAGAGTCAGTTACCCATAAGATGAAGGGAAAACATGGAGATCTGTTAGACTATGATGTGATGACGTTCGAAGAACAGATGCCTCCTCAGTTTAAGATGTCTGACATGGCCAAGTTCAACGGAAATGAAGATCCTATGGTCCATATCCGGCAATATGTTTCAGTGATGAGTTCAGTGGGTTTGTCGAAGTGCCAGGTGCAGAAGATGTTTAGGATGTCACTGGAAGGGGCGCTCATAGTATGGTATCATGGCCTGGAGAGAAAGGTCAGGGATGACTGGAGGGCATTAGCAGAGGCCTTTCTGAACCAATATTTCACGGACCTGAAGATAGACTTGTCACTCCGTGACCTAGAAAAAACTGAACATAAGCTAGATGAGAGCTTCAAAGATTATGTGGATCGCTGGAGAGGCCAGCTCTTAAAGATGCAGACACGGCCCTCTGAGAAGGTTCTGATTAAGATAATCATTAAGGGCACCAAGCCCTCCATTTATAACAAACTGAGGAGGAAGACCTCCATGATTAGTGACTTTCGACAGTTAAGAGAAACTGTCATGGATATCGAGGAAGCGGAAGCCGAGAACAGAAAGTTTTATGGTCAGAATAGAAAGACCATTTGGGGGCCTTCAGGGACCAAGCCCGCTCCTGCTGAGTTCACTGCCATCAGAAACAGGCGATTCTCTAATTTTAGTATACCTTTGTCAAAGGTGTTTGAGAAGCTGAATAGGCAATGACTCTTAAAACCTTTAGAACCTAGACCACTTACAAGCACTGTGCCACCTCACCTCAACCTAAAACTCTACTGTCACTACCATCAGCAAAAAAGGCCACAAAACCAACAACTGCACCTGCCTTAGGCATGAGATCCAAGACCTCATTGATACCCATAGGATAGCCGACCCAGAAAAAGAACAACCCAACACACAAAGAAACCCCCTACCCAACTACCACTCTGTTCCACCACACACCTACATGATCAACTCTGGCCTGCCCAAAAGCTTTGTCCTCCAAACTCTCAACCACCAAGCTTCTTACATGGGGATATGGGATAGCAGTAGTGAAGATGAAACAGAGCAAGAGAGAGATTTCTGGGAAAACTTCTCGAGCAGAGACGAAGAAGAGGTAAATGGGAAGACTCGCAGATGGCCAAGTTCATAGCCTGTAATATAGTATGTCGATACGGAATTCCACATCATATAGTAACGGACAATGGAGTCCAATTTCATAGAGAAACAAAGGTGATGTTGTAGAAGTACGGGATAGGGCATCACAAATCATCACCTTACAGGCCACATGCTAATGGGGCGGTGGAGGCGGCCAACAAAACCATAAAGAAAATACTAGCTAAGATGACAGAAAGTTATAAAGATTGGGCTGAAAAATTGTCGTATGCCATGTGGGGGTATAGAACTTCGGTGAGAACGGCAACGGGAGCCACACCCTATGCTTTGGTTTACGGGATGGAGGCAGTGTTACTAGTGTAAATAGATATATAGTCAATGCGGGAACTAGCATAGGCCAAATTGCCTGAGCAGGAATGGGCCTCGAAGAGGTTCGAACAGTTAGTATTACTAGATGAGAAAAGGATAAAGGCATTGTACCACATGCAGCTATACCATAAAAAGTTGGCCCGAGCATTCAACAAGAATGTGTGTCCCACCAAGATCAGGGAAGGTGATCTAGTGCTCAAGCAGTCGAAGCCACTGATAATAGACCCAATGGGAAAGTTCCAGCCCAATTAGGAAGGGCCCTACCTAGTCAAAAAGGTGATGGGGAATGGGGCAGTGAGACTGTCAGATTTGGAAGGGAACGAGTTCACCGAGCCCATCAACATGGACAGGCTGGAATAATGCTTTGCAAAAAAAATGAAAGAAAGGCTCATTGGTGTAGGACACAGAAATCGGCGACGCTGTTCTAGGCTCGCGGCCTAGTTGGGAGTACGGAATAGTCCGCGAGGGAACTAAACCGGAGATATAACATGGAGTCGCCACCCGGTGTGAACCGGGACAAAGGTTTAAGGCCGCACTCACCCCTCGCAAGGGAAGACCTCAAACCGTTGGGTTCGGAATGGTCCCTTACTTATGTCACTTGTGATGATATGATTTGTGCAATAAACTAACCGAATCTACGCAACGTATATGCTCAAGGGAAACCTATGTCTAGTTTGTATTCATCAAAATAACTCTTAATCTAAGTTTACATGCTTGAAAATAAGTCTTTAAACGGCAAACACATAAAATCACACAATGAACACATTGAACCATTAAACCAAAATAAACAAATAACTATTTAAACATAATCATAAACTAAACAAAATATCATGCCTAAAATAACGTAATCATGCTTTGAAAATAAATAACAAACTAAGTTAAATCATGTTTTACTAACAAATAAATAACCTACGAACTATATCATGCTCAAACACAAGTTTGGATGATACGAAATACGTGTCTCTTAAGTGGTACGTGGCATTGTATCCCGAGTACAAACCGCACTACCGTCCATTCGGATTCGGCTACAGAATTTACGTCCGGGTTTCCATCCTATATACCATAAAAGGGAACACATATTCCGCTCATCCAACAATCACATCATGCCTCAAACGACTCTCATGCGATAATATTTTTAAAATAAACGAAAGATAATAAATAAAAAGGTGCCCTCAGGTCTAACCTCTTTTGTCGTCTCACGAAAGGGTGTTACACGGCCGTCGGAAGGGTCGATACTCCGCAACTTTTCTGGTTCACTAATCTAACATTTTTCCTCGCTGTTTTGCTATTCGGGCTGCTGTTTTCACTCCGTTTCGCTGCTATTTTTTGTTGTATTTTCTGGTCACGAATTAGGGTAAGTAAGGGACTGTTTTGCGGTTTATTTGGACTGGTTTGGGATGCGGTTTTTAGACTGTTTTGGGGAAGCTTTTGGGACTGTTATTAGTGCAGTTTTAGGGCTGTTTGGGGGTTAATGTGCGGATGAAATGGGCTGGCAGTGAGGGTTAATGTGCGAAGGCTTGTGTAGTTGGCGAGAAGGCTGCGAGTGGTGTATAGGCGTGAGGGCTGTGTAGTTGGCGAGAGGGATGCGAGTGGTTTTGGGTGCGTGAGGGCAAGCGGAAATTGGCGTGAGTTAAGGTGTGTGAGCTGAGTGGAGGGTGCTTTACGTGAGTGTAGGGCAGATGGCTTTACGTGAAGGAGGGTTGAATAGGTAATGGGCGCGAGTGTTGCTTCCTTAGCGATGTGGGACGTGAGGGAGTGAGTGGGCGTGAAGGGCTTTGTGGCTAGTGGCGTGAATGGAGGCTTGAAGGCTAGTGGCGTCGTTGAAGTGTGAAGGGCTTTATTGCGTGATTGGAGGGCTGCAGGTCAGGGGCTTTCATTTGGCATGTTTTTGTGGGAGGCGGTAGCCGATGTGTTGAGGAGGCAGTGGCGTGTTGGGTCAAAGGCGTGGAGTTGGCTGGTGAAGGAAAGGGGGAGTTATTGTGGAGAAGGCCGTGTGTCTAGGTTTATGCGCTGAACGTGGCTGGAAAGTGAAGGATGAGTGTGAGTGTTTTTCGTGAGTTGGCCGAGAGGGGAGAGAATGGCAGGTTTAGGGTTATTATTTTTGTGTTTTTTTTGTGTGAATCTGCCAGAGTTGTTTCTTACGAGAATATTGTGTGTATGAGCTTTTTGGTTATTTTTTGTGAATGAGCCAAGGTTAGATGTGTTGGTGAAGGGTTCTTTTTATAGGAAAATGGATGGGGGTTATCCTTGTTTGGGAAGGAGAATGATTTGTGCATTAATTGGGAGATATTTTTAATTATTGTGTGATAAGGAAATCTTTTAATTAGGGAATGTGATTTGTTTTAGTTTAGGAAAGGGATTTGTTTTAATTAGGAAGGTGATTTAATTTGATTTATTTAATTTAGGCATGTGATTTATTTTGTGACATGTGTTTTAAATGTTTTAATTATTCGGATTGGGCTTGGGCGAAATGGGCTTGGTGTATGGTTTGTGGGGGTTTTGGGTTGAGGGTGTGTTTTAAAACGGAGGTCCAACAAGCGAACCCACAGCTACTCCAGCGAATTAAATCCAACAATGTGTCAATTCTTGACTCTTCCCTTCCGACGTCCGTTTCTCGCGACTTCCACAATAAAAGAGGTAGTGTCTCCATGCGAGACTCATCATCGGGACTTATATGCAAAAATACAGTGCCTACAGTTGGGTTGAAAATCCGCAAAGGACAGCCCAAGCAAAATATAGAGCATGAGTGAGCAAGGAAAATGGTTAATTGTAAAATCTGTGAGGATCAGTTAGTGACAGAGGTATCCTTGCAATGCAGTTCATTATTTCATACACATGTACTAAGAAGTAATGCAAACGCCTTTATTGAAACAAATGTCCAAGATGTTCATAGATTGCATAAATCTCAACTAACTGGGAAAGATTAGAGTCAAGTAATTACAAATCACGTGTTTTATTTCTTAGATGCTGGACCAAGGTCAGGAGATCTAGGAGAGAAACCTCGGGAATGAGGACGAAAAACTCTGGAAATGGAGAGGAACTCTGAGAATGGAGAACAACCTCGGGAAAGAGGACGAACGAATAGCCTCGAGAATGAGGACGGGTTAGATATGAAAAAATAAAATAAAAAAATAAATTTAGCTCGCTGAGTTGAAAACCTGAAAAGGTGACTTAGGCAAGATAGAGCAATCCGCTAAGTTGAAAATATGAAAGGACAGCTTAGGCAAAAGATAAGATAAAAAAAAATAAAACAAAAAGAAGAAAAAAAATTAACTCACTAAGTTGAAAACCTAAAAAGGCGCCTCAGGCAAGATAGAGCAATCCGCTAAATTGAAAATCCGTAAGGACAGCTTAGGCAAAATATAGGACGAACCTGCAAGATAAATTGACACCCAAAGGCCAAAAGGTTTCCTAAAGGGGGTGCAGAAAACCCTCTAGCACAAGAAAGGCCTAACCAAGGATGACATCAAGCCAGTAGGACGGAGAAACCCCATCGGAATAGGGAATGTATCCATGCATACATGCATACACGTCACATACACACAATTTTTGTTTTGTGTTCGCAGGCTTTGAAGAAAAATAAACAGCGGCGAAGACGAGCAACTCCTCAGGAATGAGGACGAGCAAGCTGGGATGGCACTTCAGGAATGGAGAACAACCTCGGGAATGAGGATGAGCAACTCCTCGGGAATGAGGACGAGCAAGCCGGGAATGGCACTCCAGGAATGGAGAACAACCTCAGGAATGAGGATGAGCAAGCCGGGAATGGCACTCCGGGAATGAAGAATAACCTCGGGAATGAGGACGAGCAAGCTGGGAATGGCACTCCGGGAATGGAGAACATACTTCAGGAATGAATCCCAGAGGTCGAAGTGCCTCAGAGATCAAAGCATCTCACACCCAGTAAGGTTCGGGAATGAAGCCCAGGGGTCGAAGCACCTCGCCATTAACTAAACTTAGTTCAGGAATGAATCCCATAGATCAAAGCATCTCACACCCAGCATGGTTCGGGAATGAAGCCTAGGGGTCGAAGCACCTCGCCATCAACTCAACTCAGTTCGGGAATGAATCCTAGAGATCGAAGCATCTCACACCCAGCATGGTTCAGAAATAAATCCCAGGGGTCGAAGCACCTCGCCATCAACTCAACTCAGATCAGGAATAAATCCCAGAGTAAAAGCATCTCACACCCAGCATGGTTCAGGAACAAATCCCAAAAATCAAAGCATCTCACACCCAGGATGGTTCGGGAACAAAGCCCAGAGGTCGAAGCACCTCGCCATCAAATCAACTCAGTTTGGGAATAAATCCTAGAGATCGAAGCATCTCACACCCAGCATGGTTCGGGAACAATTCCCAGGGTTCGAAGCACCTCGCCATCAATTCAACTCAGTTCGGAAATGATTCCCAGAGATTGAAGCATCTCACACCCAGCATGGTTCGGGAATGAAGCCCAAAGGTCGAAGCACCTAGCCATCAACTCAACTTAGTTCGGGAATGAATCCCAGAGATCGAAGCATCTTACACCCAGCATGGTTCGGGAATGAAGCCCAAGGTTCGAAGCACCTTGCCATCAACTCAACTCAGTTCGGGAATGAAATCCCAGAGATCGAAGCATCTCAAAAAAGCAGCGAAACAACAGGTAAGTCCGGCAATGGCCGACGAACCAGGTAAGCAAAAATACATGCATGACTTTGATAGGATTATCACTGTCACACACTGCACAAGCCCCATCAAAGTGGGGGCGATTGTCGACACTGTATTTTTGCATGAGCCCGATGATGAGCCTCGTATGGAGGCACTACTTGAAAAATTACGGAAGTTACGAAAAACATATGTCGGAAGGAAAGAAAACCTCTAAAATTAGCACCTAATTGGATTCAGACTCATTAGCCAGCCTCGGATTCGCTCAGTCAGTTTCTGCTTCATACCTTAGCCCCGTCCCAAAACCCCTGCAACCCATTCAGCTCATCCACTCTGCAACCCATGAATCGACCCATAAAGCCATAAAAGACACCATGCACGTCCAAAAAAAAAAAACCTCATGTAATTCACAGGCTAAAATCCCCTCAAACACTTCCCAATTTAACAAGATTTGAAATCTCATCCTTACCAATTAACAAGATTGATATCTCCATCACCAAATTTATGAGATTGTATTGCAAAATAATTTTGGTAAGATATTCCCCAAATAAATGTGATTTATTTCCCTATTTGGAGATCATTTCAAAACATTATAAAAGGGACACTTTTCTTCATCAAAAGGAAACTTGGACCGAAACTTGACACAAACAAAAAACCCTTGAGACTTTGACGACAACTTTAAAGGCTCTTCTTCTTCTTCTTGAACAACAACCAACCGAAAACACCAAGCCACCAAAATACCAAAAATCGAGACATCAAACCGTAGAAAGACAACTAAAGACCAAAACACCAAGCCACTAAAACACCAAAAACCGAAACACCAAACCCTAGAGAAACAACCAAAAACAGCAGCCAAACTAACCAAAAAGAACAGTCAAAACAATCAAAATAGCATACCAAAACATCCAAAACAGAAAATAGCAAACCAGAAAATAGCAAAATAACAACGAGAAACCGCAAAACAGCAACCAGAAAATAGCAAAATAGCAAGCAAAAATAGCGAACCAGCAACCAAAATAGTGAACCAGCGAATCTTTCCGGCGACGGCCTAACGTACTTCCGAGAAAGTAACTTAAAAGGTAAGACCTGAGGGCACCCTTACCATCTTTATTCTTATAGTTCCGGACACTGCGTGTCTGGCTTGACATGAAATATGTCCAGCCGGGTGTGCGAAGTCCTACATCAAAGACGACTAAATTTATGGTCACATTATTTCATTCTTTGGAAGTTCGTTATTTTATTTTTTGTCCTTCCATTCACCTTTATTATTTTTATTTTGTTTATTTTTCTTGTTCATGTTAATGATTATATTTTATACATTTTTTTTATTTTTTAGTTATTCATTATCTGTATATGCATGGTTATAATTTTTATGTTTGTTCACATTACATAATGATTATGGATGTTATTATCCCTTACGATATATCAGATGGAAACACAGACATAAAGAATGAGCCAAGAAAAAAGTCGATGTGATATTAGCAATGGTCAGAGAGGACCAGTCCCGAGGTACAAGAATTTTAGGCCAATAACAGACGATAACCCAATGCTAGAGAGGAGGACCCTGATCAAGGTCTCTAATATTAAAGGGGGGTTCAACATTCATAGCCCTTAACAGGCAGGTTGCGCAAGTAGCTCGGGAGATTTAGGATAAGGGCATGTTTTCTGAGCCTGACCCGATGAGGTTCTTGAATGAGAAGAGGAATCACAAAGCTTGTTGTGCGAATCATAATATAATGGGACATACCGCAGAGAGATGCATGGACTTGTAGGAGCATGTGGAAGACCTGGTGAGGAATTGCTACTTGAATGAGTGCATTGATCATGAGGTTATGAGAATCAGGCAGGGAAATGAGCAGAGGCCTATGTTCACAATAGCTAGGGGAAGGATATTAGCAAGGGATTCGAACCGGGCAAGAGAGAACTACTTCTGGATCAACGACCCTAAGGTAATGGCTACGGAGAGAAGCCCGAGGATACAACAAACCAAATTGGTGCCAATAATATTTACTGAAGAAGACGCTCAGGGTGTGGATTATCCACATGATCATGCCTTGATAATCAAGGCCAACATTGGCAGTATAGAGGTGGACATAATATTAGAGGACCCTGGGAGTGATGTCGATATCATATCCAATGAAGCATTAGATATCTTAGGTAGAGTTCACCACATTACTTCAAGACACAACTCTGTTGTATGGGTTTAGAGGAGCAATGATTGTTTCGTTGAGTCGGGTACAACTTACAATGACCGT